>PVIC010004752.1:0-61025 GCA_004025085.1 Thryonomys swinderianus | reverse complement strand
GTAACAGATTGACTAGGGCTGTTTAACAAAAAAAAAAATATTATCAGATACGTATCCATTCTGTTTGCAGTACTCATATCAGTAAGAAAGTCATATTAATCTATCTTATATCTATTGAGTATCAGGTGATAAGAGCTATTCATCTGGGAAGGGTGCTTGAAATGTATGATGAATTCCACCTGTAAAAATGTATCACACAAAAAGACACATTGCCACAAATCCCCTCAAACCTTCCCCTCACTTCACACACATTTGTCCCCTCACACACGTCACTGTCTGCAGCCTCTTCTCTGAGGCTCTTCAGGAAAAGTGATCAAAAATACATGAATGGGAACCAGGGATTTAGCTCAGTGGTCCCGCCATCTGCCTGGCAAGTGCAAGGTCCCGAGTTCAATCCCCAGCAACCACACATCACACTGCCGGGCGTGGTGGCTCACACCTGTAGTCCCAGCACTCGGGAGGCAGAGGCAGGAGGACTGCTGAGTCTGAGGCTTGCCTGGGCTGCATAGTGAGTTTGGGGCCAGCCTGAACTACAATGCAAGACCCTGTCTCAAAAAACGAAAAGAAAAACCAAAGAAATATGAACGCTGCTGCCACACGCCGTCCAGAAAAGGCAGCTTGTGAGGACTTCACAGTGTTCTGGTCCATCGTGTCCACCATCTGTCGTGTAGCTGCCAGCTCGTCCCCAGGTCAAAGCAACATGAAAAGGAGACATCCTGAGTCAACTCCAGTCGTCGTGGCAGCCACGACAGCCCACACTCACCCTCAGGGCAAGGACCAGACACCTCTAGAGTATGTTCAAAGAGAAGCAGATTTTAAGGAATATTAATGGTGATATATCTTTTACTGTGACAATTTTTAACAATTTAAACGTTCAGGGCCAAGGATTTAGCCCAGTGGTACTGCACCTACCTTGCAAGCATAAGAGCCCAAGTTTGTACCACCAAATAAAACAAAAAAATTAAATTTAAAAATTTTTTAAAATGCAGACATTCACCATTAATTTTGGTCATGCTCTATATATTAAGAAACAACCAAGTATAAAAAGAAATGTCTGACTTTCAAAAGATTTTCATTTGCAGAGTCCTTTATATTAGGTATGATTCAGTACTGGTTCAGTTCTATGCCTTCAGATCTAACACCAAATAAATACATGCTCTATAAAATAATACATGCTTCACTGAGTGCATTCATAAATAAATTTTTCTCCTTTGTCAACAAGAACAAATGTTAATGGCTGTGGATTTAAACCAAGCCAAATAGAGAAGAAAAATTTTAAATTATATAATCTCTTGGCACTTGTTTAGTTATCCCATACAACTACATATTTTATGAGAATTTTGTCAATATTTAACTAAATTCAAATGGTTCTTATTCCCCTTTAGCTTACCATGGGATTCTTTATGGACCAGCAGCAAACCAATCCTCTTTTTTGCTCCTTAAATCCAAAGTGTCCATACCCAACAACCAGAAGGTCCTGAGAACCAGAATAATAAATTTAAAATAAGAATTTTAAATATTGGCACATGTATAATGATAATTATTAACAAACTATACCTAAAAATACTGGTAGAACTTTTCCACTGAGCATAAAAAAATATTGGTATATATGTTATGGCTTGTGTCTAGTTATCCCTTAGTCTCATGAGGTTATAGGTGGAGTTTTTTTCAGAGGTGGCTCGATCTAGAATGTGTGATGCTGGGATCAAAGGTATGTGACTACTAAATTAGCTTACTGATTGGCTTGGCACCCAAAGCCCTAAGCCAGGTATCCTAGATAGACTATAAAAGGGGCAGGAAAATGTTGCTGTTATCACCTGCTTACTCTGCTGCCTTCTCCTTGCCATGAATTATTTATCCTCTACAGTCCCCATCTGCCATGCCATCCTGCCTTGGAGCCAGCTGACTACAGACTGAAGCTTCTACAAACTGTGAGCCAGATACTTTGGGTGTCAGGTATTTTGTCTCAGCAACAAGAAGAAGTAACAAACACACCATCAGTTTTTCACTTCATACCTCCATTCTCTTAAGCAAATAAAAGCAATCGGTGTAATACTTCTCATTTTTAGAAGACTAGATACTTAGAAAGAACCATCTGCTGATAGGTCTTCTACACATTGAAGTCATCTTCAAGAATGTATTTTATATTGTAATATCTTATGGTTTTTGAGGATGTCCTAATTATTTCAAATATAAAGTGAAAGCCATCAAAATGTTAGCATCATAGGTGTTACAGGGGTAGGGTGAGATCCTGAGCAGTTTGGACTGGTAGCTTTGTAAAATGAGGAGGAGACAACAGAGCTCTCACTCCACTTTGTGATGACCCAGTGAGTGAAAAGGGGACTGAAAGGAGGTTCTCAGTGGGAACCAAACTTGCCAGTGTCTTCACTCTAAACTCCCTAACCTGCAAAACTGTTAGAAAATAAAATGTGGTTGTTTAAGCTACATAACCTAGGATATTTTGTTATAGCAGCCTAAAGCTGACTAATACAGCAGGTTGTTTCAAGAAATGTATGTGTGAGCCAGTGATGTAGTTCCATCACTCAGGAGGCTGAGGCAGGAAGATTGCCACAAGTTTGAGACCAGCCTGGGCTACATGATGTGTGCAAGGCCAGCCTGAACTAAATAGCAAGACTCCATCTCAAAAAACAACAACAAAAAAAAAATGGGCTAGAGATTTAGCTCAGTAGTGCCATGCCTATCTGGCAAGTGCAAAGTCCTGATTTCAATTCTCAGTATTAAAAATATGCACTAAGTGAATACATATATAAAAAGTTTAATGACTGGCCAAACTAGGGCTACTCTTGGCAAATAGAATACATTATCTTAAACATTTTTCCTAGTCACTGTTGTACTTTCCAGCCAACATCACTTTCCCTCTCAACAAAGGACTCACCTCGACCCCTTTTCAGCCTGACACTGCCGAACCCCTGGACTTTTGCTCTACACTCAGAGGCATTACTCTCTAATAAGCACTCAAGAGACTCTTGTTGGTGCTTCCACAGCTCTAGTTTCCTCACCAAATCACATCAGAAATTATTACATGGCACAGACTATGATTTAACCACTGCTGTATTTGCAGAGTCTTAACAGCAGAATGTTCAATAAATATTTGTAGAATGAATTAATAAATATTACATACACCACCAACAATATGCTTCCAATTAGCTTCACTCAAATGATTTAATCCCAGTAGCAATACATAGTATTAAAAAGTGCTGGGACTGTACATTGTTCCTAAAATGGCTCCATATTTATTATAGATGTTATTAACTTAAATAATACCTACCAATAACATGTTCCTAACTATGGTTTCATAAAGAGAAATTTTCAGTAAAGTTACTTTTATTGAAAGTAATAAGTAATAAATTAATGCATATTCAGGTTTTAACAAAAATGATTACATATTTTGTTTTTTAATAACCATGACAACTATTATGGCACCAATAAAATGAAGTCCTAGGGCAAATTATGAAACATATTTATTATAATGTGATTTTTAAGAAACAAATTAGTTTTGATCACTTAAAAATTCCACTACATGGGCCGGAGGGTTAGCTCAGTGGTTCCAGCGCCTGCCTCACAAACGCAAGGTCCTGAGTTTGATCCTTGGTAACCACATACAATGCTGGACATGGAGACTCACGTCCATCAGCAATCAATACCACATACCACAGTGCCGGGCGTGGTGGCTCATGCCTGTAATCCCAGTACTCGGGAGGCAGAAACAGGAGGATTGCTGAGTTCGAGGCTTGCCTGGGCTACATAGTGAGCTCAGAGCCAGCCTGAACTACAAAGGGATACCCTGTCTCAAAAAAAAAAAAAAATCCACTACATGGGCCGGAGATTTAGCTCAGTGGTTCCAGCACCTGCCTCGCAAGCCCAAGGTCCTGAGTTCGATCCCAGTAACCACATACAATGCTGGGGGTGGTGACTCATGCCCACCAGCAATCAATACCACATACCACAATGCTGAGTGTGGTGGCTCATGCCTGTATTCCCAGCACTCGGGAGGCAGAGGCAGGAGGATTGCTGAGTTTGAGGCTTGCCTGGACTACATAGTGAGCTCAGGACCAGCCTGAACCACAAAGTGAGAACCTGTCTCAAAAAGAACAAAAAAAAAAAAAAAAAACATTACATGTTTATTTCAAGGAAACTGCCCCTTCCCAAAAGATTTTGGGATTAAAATTGGGAAATGCCTTCAAAACCAGTGTAGAAACCTCAGGAGAAAGTCAGTAATTACAGAAACTCTGTAATTATCTCCTTTATATGAACAAAACACAGCACCGCCAGCCTGATGAGCCACCCTCCTTACATGACACTGACTTTGGGCAATTCGGGTGTGACGCAGGGCGAAAACCCTAGTGCCAGAGGTCTGCCTGTCCTGGCTGCTTCGGTGACCACTGTGTAACACTGGACAAGTCCCTTATCCAGTTCATTTTCTTTATCAGCATCATGGAGATAATAGTGCACATACTCGGAAAGATTTTGTGTTAATATCAATACAGGTAAAACACTTCGAATGCTGCTTGGTATATACTAAGTGTTAGTTAAATATTTGCTGCTATTGGCAATAATACACGTTAAGGAATCTTGAGTTATTTCAAATACTTACAAAGTCACTGAACCAAGCACATATTTCCCAATAAGATGACTTTGAGGAGAAAGCAAAGTTGGGTGCATGTGTTTTGATATATGTTAAAACAAATCAATCACATAATATCTTGGTACACTTTTCAGTACAGGACCTGACATGGACTCATAAAGTACCACATCCCCAGTACAACTTCTAAGATAAAAATGGTAATATTTCTACATATAAGGAAAAAATACTATTTTGTGACTATTTACATTTTCCCTTTGTGAAACATGAACTTGTTCTAGAGACATCCTAAAATTGGGGGCTATGGTCAGCTTAAATCTCTGCCCTGTATCTGAGGGGGAAAACAAACTTTATTATTAAAATTCAGTAATCACAGGGGTTGGGATGTGGCTCAGTGGCAAGGTGCTTGCCTAGAACATGTGAGGTGCTGGGCTCAGTCCCCAAGACCACTAATAGTGATGATGAGGATAAGGGGAGATTTAAACAAAGACCTCTTGGGAAATATTTAAGCAAAGGAGGGCTCAAATTCTGACCCTCGTGTGCCTCATATGATTGGAAGAGGTATGCTAAAAGAAACACATTGCTAATTGTTAAAATGTTGGATCCCTTACTGGATTTATTTTATTCCAGGCAAGGCTGCTCACATTAAGACCTTTGGTTACATCACAGGAAAAAGACCAAAGTCGTTCCAGATTGGCTGGTATTGTTGATTGTTCTGTATTTATTTCTATTTCTTCTTCTTCCTCCTTCTTAACTTCTTCCTCCACTTCTTCAACTTTTTCACCTTCTAAAGCATCTTTTGGCACTTCAGGCTCAAGTTCTAGAATTAAATCAAACAGAAGTGTCACTGTCCCTGCACCTGGGCCTCCTGCGACCTTGTGCATCAGAGCTAGAGGGACAGGGTCCCTTGAACGACACCGTGAACCTGCTAGGGTATCTCTTGTTGTGCCGGGTCCATCTTAAAGCTGTCAGCTTCTCATCACTGAGTAAATGGGCCATCATGGCACACCCACAGAGGGCTATGGTACCCAGAAGGCACTGTGCCTCCCTTTTAATTAGAAAAGGGGTCAGGTGTATGGCCCCCTTAGAAATTTCCCCAGGGTAGAAGTCACGTGACATTGTCAGAATTATTTTCCATCCTCCAGTGTGCGAACATCGTCTCAGTTGGTCTGGCTCTTGTTTACCTACTCAGGGCCATATATCATCAGTGAAACGGACCTGGGTGATCGCTTATTGAAATGAAAGGTCCCTACAGACCAAATTAGGGCACGGTATGGGAGAATGGATAGACCCTGGGGGACAGCAGTGAGAGTCTGCTGCTAGTCTGGGCAGCTGGAAACAAATGGCTTTGGGTGCCAACATAATTTTTTTTAAAGCAGTTACTTTATCAATAGCTACATGCAAGGTAGGAACAAGACATGTTAATTTGCTTAGACTTATGAAGCCCCATCTGGAACAGCTGTTGTAACTAGAGTCACCAGCTGGCTGAGTTTATAATTCACTGCCATTCTCCAAGACCCATCTGTTTCCTGTATCAGCCAAATACATGAATTGACTGAGAAATGGTAAGAATTGAGTCTCTCCACATTTAAAGTCCTTGGATGGCACCTTTTAAGCCCTCTTGCTAGTGTGCTATAACTTGGTTTACCATCATTGTCACCCCAAGTGCCGTGCACAGGAAGATTCACTCTTGGCATTGTACACTCTCTGGGTTTCAAGAAGTGTCTGATGATACACAGCCTCTAGTAGAGCCTCATACAGAGGAGTGTCACTGCCTACTCAGCCTTGCCTGGGGCCTCACCCTGGCAACTGCTCATCTTTTCATTTGTTCCACTGTTTTACCTCTTTCTAAGTGTAACTTAGCTGAAATCATTCTTGTTTACTAAATATACCCTGCTGTGTCCTCTGTGTCTGCTCATAGCTTGATAGCCCCATGCTCAACAACATTCTGTCACTTGAATGAACCACGGTATGGGATCCACTCACTCACTGAGCTTTGCCACTGTGAATAAAGCTCCTATGTACACTCATGTGCAGGTGTGCTCTGCAGACAGAAGTTTTTGGGTCATTTGGATAAATACCGAGCAATCATTAGACTGTGTACTAAGAGCAAGGTGGGATTTGTAAGAACTGTCTGCCTCCTGAAGTGGGTTCCCCGCTGCCTATTCCCAGCGGTGAGTTTTTACTGCGCATCTTCACAGGTGTCAGACTGGCCACTCTAAGGGGTGGTCATGGTACCTCACTGCTGTTTAACTTGCAAATCCCTGACAACACATGCAGTATGTTCACTTGCTATCTGTGCATCTTCTTTCCTCAGATGTCACTTTGGATCTTTTACTCAATTTTAAATCATGGTCTCTGCTTTCTTATTTTTGTGCTTTGAGAGATTTTTGTTTATTTCATATAATGGGTCACCTTTCAGCTATGTCTTTTAGAAACATTATTTTCAGTGACTTGTCTTCTAATTCTCTTCATAGTGTCTTTGGAAGAACACAAGCTTTTCATTTTAATAAAGTCCAGCCTATTGCTACTCATTTGAGGACATTGTGCTTTTGGTGCTTGTTTTAATTCACTCTAGTTCCCATGAACATGGAAGGTTTCTTTTATGGTATCCTCCAGGAGTGTGGCATTTACAATTTTGGATTTATGAAATATTTCAGTTAATGCTTATGAATGGTATGAAGTCTGTGTCTAGATTTATTTCTGTGTATGGATGTCTGGTTGTTCTAGCACCATTTATTGAAGACTGCGTTTTCTCTGTGTTCATCCTTTGTCAAAGATCAGATGGTTGTATTTATGGAGGTCTATGTCTGGGCTCTCTATTGTGTTCCACTCATCTATCTGTGTGTTCTCGGACCAACACCACACCACCTGGACTGCATGGCTTGCTGGTAAGTCTCATAGCGAGGCAGCCTCAGTTCTCTAACTCGGTTCCTCTTCTTCAGTATGGTCTTGAATATTCTGGGTATAACAGATTTTCAGAAGTCCTTGTCTACTTTCTCCACTATCTTGGCCTCTTTCCATCTGTTTCGAGTGACTGATTTTTCTTGTAGTTCTGGGTCATACTTTACTGCTTCTTCATATTACTAGTGAGTTTTTTGGATGCTATCAGTTATATACGTTAGTGTTCAACGTTCAGATTTTATTTTCTTCCTTTACAAAGTGTTGACATGTATTTTGGCGAGCAGTTAATCTAGTTTTGGGTAGAGTGATGTTCATGGCCCTTTGTGATGGATTGTTGGAGTGTCTGCACTGCCCTTTACTTGGGCTAGTTCGGCCCTATGTGAAGGTACAAGAGCTCCAGAGTCTTGAGAGTCTCACATGTGGTCTCCTTGTCTGGTCAACTCTAGTGCCTCCCAGGGTGTGGACTCTGAGGAGCCTTACACCTAATTTGGGTGCCTTACACCTAATCCTTGCTTCATTTTGTGGAGTTTTATCTTAATAAGCACAGCATATACTGCAATCAAAGACTCAGTGGCAGATTTATTAGGGCTCTTTCTCTGAAGAGCTCCAGCCTGTCTACTTCTCTGTCCACGACCTCTGGCCACCTGAGTTTCCCTGAGCTAGAATCTGTGTCTCACCGACACCTCTGCTGTGGTCCTATGGAGAAGACCGGCGCTGGTCTGCAGGTGGCCCTGCAGAGTAGGCAAATCCCTCATGTCTTTCTGGGACATCTCTGAAGGATATTAGTCAAGGTAAGTCCTTGTACTGGGAAGAGCTTCAAGCAGTACAACTGGCTGTACATTTTATTTGGAGAGAGAAACAGCCCGAAGTGTGACTCTAGGTGGATTCATCATGTGAAGCAATGATGTGGCCACATGGCCAGGGACTTAAGGGAAACATGATTGGAAAACCAGGGATGAAGACACTGGCAAAGGCACAGGGGACCTAGGGCAACCTGGAAGCATGTTCTAGAATAAGTGGTACCCGTAAGGAGATTTAGAAATGTGCTATAATATTTAGAAATGTGCTATAATAACACTGAAACTGTCTAAATGACTTAAAGTTAGTTAAAGACATTATTTTTAAAAAATACCTTTTAAAATAGGAAGCTGGTGGTAAGCTGCCAGCTTTGGCTGAAATATATTTTCCATTATGACCCGTTCCATAAAAAATAAGTTCCGAAGAAACTTGTCAGACTTTAATATTGCACCTGCATGGTCTTCTTCATCTTCATGGACTTTAGTCAGAATTACATTTTCTATATCCATTAGAGAACTGGCTTCACTATCTGATAGATACAAACATAATGCAAAGATAGAATATTTGCTAATATTACAAAGTTCACGGTTTTATTTTTCCAGAACTTGGGATTCAACCTAGGGTTTTCACACTGAGCTATATCCCCAGCCCTTTTATATTTCTTTATTTTGAGACAGTCTCATGAATTGGTATACTTCCCAGGCTGGGCTTCACCATGCCATTCTCCTGCTTCAGCCTCCAAAGTGCTAAGATTACAGGCACGCACCACCACACCAGTAACAACTCGAATCTATAATCACACAGGGGGCAGTTTAGCGGTCTAAGACCAAAGTGTTCCCAGAGTTCGGCTCCATGCAGAAGCCCTAGAGAATCCTTTGTTTCCTTGACTTTACTTAGCGGCTCCCATAATTTTTCCTCTGTCACAAGCAGGTGCATAGCACAGGAAGCCATTACCAGAGGGAGAAGACTGCTATAGAATGGGAGCAAATTTTACAGCTACTCCTCAAAGGGATAGTATCTAGAATATATAGAACACATTAGACCACCCCCCAATTTAAAAGCCATAATAAAAAATGGTGTCTGAAATGATAGATACTTCTTGGGTGAAAAAATACAAACAGCCAATAAATACATGAAAAAATGTTCAACATCACTGATCATTTGAGAAATGCAGATGAAAACAACACCAAGATTCCCTCTCACTCCAGAAAAAATGGCTGTTGTCAAGAAATCAATCAGTAGGAGCCCTTTGCCTTTGTTGGTGGGGTGTAGACTGGAGAAACCACCATGGAAATCAGTGTGGAGAATCCTCAGAAAACTAGGATTAGAGGGCCAGAGATTTAGCTCAGTGGTACCTGCGCCTGGCTCGCAAGTGCAAGGTCCTGAGTTCGATCCCAGTAACCACATACAATGCTGGGGGTGGTGACTCTTGCCCACCAGCCATCAATACCACATACCACAGTGCCAGGCGTGGTGGCTCACACCTGTCATCCCAGCACTCGGGAGGCAGAGGCAGGAGGATTGCTGAGTTCGAGGCTTGCCTGGGCTACATAGTGAGCTCAGGGCCAGCCTGAACTACAAAGTGAGACCCTGTCTTAAAACAAAACAAAACAAAACAAAAAAAAACACCAAACTAGGATTAGGTATCTCATTTGACCTTGCTTTTTCCTCTGCTGGGTACATTCTCAAAAGAATTAAAAGCATACCAAAAAAGCAAAAAAAGCATCATACTGAAGTGACATATGTCCACCCCTGTTTATAGTGGCACAGTTTATAATAGCTAAATTTTTGAAATAGCCCAAAAGCCCATCGATTGGTGAGTGGATAAATTGTGGATTTTCTTTAAAATGGAGTACTACACAGCCATAAAGATAAACTACAGGCATTTATAGAAAAAATGGATGCACCTTGAGGACATACTCATAAGTGAAATAAATAGGACACAGATGAATATTGTTTCTGTATTGTGAGAAACTGAAGGTGTAAATGAGGTCTATATATGATAGGTATTGTGAAATATGAAAAAAATGTTCAAAGAGGAAGGAGAAATGGGGGCAGGGGAAAGCAAAGGAGGGGAAGAAAAATTGGATGGTAAAAATGAAAAAATAGGAATAAAGGTTATGTATATGGGGTTAGGAGTTGAAGGGAAGACAAGGAAATGGCAAAAAATTAAGAATCAAAATATATCATGTGCATGTACAAATTTTCAGTGATGAATATGATCATAATGTGAACCTAAAATGTACCAATAAACTTAATAAAGAGTTAAAGGCATCATACCATAGTGATGCATGCACACCCACATTTACAGCAGTGTTATTCATAATAGCTAAATCTTGGAAACAATCCATATGTCTATCAACAGAGAAATGGATTTTTAAAATGTGGTATTTACAGACAGTGGAGTACTACTTTGCCATAAAAATGATAAACTTGAGCCATTCACTGGAAAATGGATGCACCTTGAAACCATAATGTTAAGTGAAGTAACTCAGACACGCAAGCTTAAATATGGCATGGTATCTCTCATCTGTAAAACTCAATATATATGAAGTATGAAACTAAAGACAGGTAACAGGAAAAGAGAGGAAAAAATAAAAGTTATTGTAATCCAGTGCAAACAATGTATCTAAAAGTGTACTCACATTTAGTGCAACTGCCTTATATGGTTTTTGTCGTATTAGTCTGGTTTTCAGTCTGTATATATGATAATTAACTTTATCAGTTCTTATAAGATAAATAAATGAATCTGATGCTGGAAAAGTGCAAGGGGGCTGAGTGAGGGGGAGCTGAAGTCTGTTCTGCACATGAACCCCCCCCCCCAGTAAATGTGACCACTACACACTGTGGACATGTGTTAATATAAGTCAAAAAATGAAAAAAGAAAGAAAGAACCACCACCACAACAAAAAAGACAGTGACGCTGTGTCTCTCAGACCTCACTGACTGCCATTACCTTTCTCTGTCTTCCAGATGACAACTGTGTGCCTTTGTGTCTGGCTGGGCGCACTCAGAGGGTCCAGGACACTCCGTCTGAAGCTCCCATCAGAGCCTGGGGTGTGTACAAACCTGGGGGTGCACCGCCCTTCCTACTCTTATCACTTAGGAAACTCTTGCCTTACCAATGAAAAGTTCTCCACTTCTGTCGAGATAGTTCTCCCTATTCCCCCTGATGAATCCAACTAGAAACACTGGGCATTATTTAGAAAACAAACCCTGGAAGTCCTGTACAGAAGAAAGGAGACAGAGAAGCAGTGAGGACTGGGGGCTGGTGACTGGCCGCACCACAGACACAGAGCTGACACAGGAGCCGCTGACCCTGTAAGAAGGTGGCTTCCATCCTGTAGAGTCAGGGGAGGCCCCAAAGGATGAGTAACGGCCAGTCCTTTCCTCCCAGACTCAGAACTGCCAAAGGAAGTGAGAGGCCACATACTGCTCAGCCAGAATGAGGGCACCCCTCCCGCGGGTACCAGCGGAAGCCAGGGGGACACCTGGCTGCTACTTTCACCCTGCAGCTGAAGGACAGACTCCACTTTCTCCTGCAGAGCTGTGGCAAATGAGGTCTGCTAGCATGGGAAGTTGTAAAGGGTCGAATAGCTGGATTAAGTTCCATAACCCAGAGGAAGGCAGAGAAGAGGACAACATTCAGGTGTGTGGAAGCAGTATAAGACAAAGTGAGGAAGCAACAGAGAAAGAATCTTTGAGAACTCCTGACAGGTGTCCAAGCAGACATAAAACATTCAGTTGAGAGTTTCAGACAGTATAAAAGACAAACAGTACTACTGGGTAGAAGTTGTACTTTTTTTTTTTTTTTTTTTTGCTTTTTGAGACAGGGTCTCGCTTTGTAGTTCAAGCTGGCCCTGAGCTCACTATGGTGCCCAGGCAAGCCACCGCGAACTCAGCAATCCTCCTGTCCCTGCCTCCCGAGTGCTGGGATTACAGGCGTGAGCCACCACGCCCAGCATTGTGGTATGCGGTGTTGATTGTTGGTGGGCGTGAGTCTCCACACCCAGCATTATATGTGGTTACCGGGGATCGAACTTAGGACCTTGCGCTTGCGAGGCAGGCGCCGGAACCACTGAGCTAACCCTCCGGCCCAAAAGTTGTACTTTTGATGTTCTATGAAAAAGAACATTTTGACACTGCCAAAAAAGACCTTAAAATGTCCTGTGAAAACATCCCTCAGGCACAGCAGGGATAGAGCCTGCTTCTATCTGAGGTGTCACCTGGCTGCCTCTGGTCCCGCTCCTTAGGCAGGACGTTCGCTTTGCTACTTGACTCCATCGCAGATCGTTTCACTGCTAACGAGGAAAGTTCCAGTGCCTTATAAGAATCATACAAATCCCAGGTTGTGGCCATTATGCCTGAAGAGACAGAAAGGTGCAAATTATTTTAAATCAGATCCTAATACTTTAGGTTTATACAAAACTAGTCATAGTAAACTCTAAGACTTCTCTCTTCATTCATCTAAGACACACTATTGTCTTTATGACAATGGCAGGAAGTGGGTGAAAATGGCAAAGAATCAGTTCATGGAGATACATCAGAAGGAGCCCTTCCTCACACTGCTGGTCCTACAGGCTCAGCCGTACTGACCTTGCGATTCCTTCTCTTTCAGAGCTGCTCCATGTAAAGTCATTTATCTGCCATGGGGAGGGGACGCCCTAGGATCACAAGTTTACAGGTACAGGCAACATACATCATGCTATCTTCTCCAGATCTGTCCATTTATAATCACATGACTCATTTTTAGCTGGAAAAGGTCCTTATATTGTTGTGAAAAGTCTGTACTTCTTGAGAAAATGATGGCTCAATTATTAAGAAATGGGTAGTAGTGTTTTATTCTACCTCTTAAAATTCCTGTTTAAATTAGCTAACTTGATTCAATAAATATTGGCACCATTATTTATCTTCAAGTAATCTTTAAAGTTTGCAAGCTCTTTCATTGGTTCACATCACTCTTACAGAATTCTTTTTATCAGCATTCATAGAGCAATGTATTCCAATATATTACACATACCAGATTTGCAGTTAAAGGGTAGTATTTTATTTTATTATTATTATTTTTGAGACAGGATCTCGCTTTGTAGTTCAGGATGACCCTAAACTCACTATGTAGCCCAGGCAAGCCTCAACTCAGCCATCCTCCTGCCTCTACCTCCTGAGTCCTGGGATAACAGGTGTGAGCCACCACACCCGGCTGTAAATCCAATATTTAATGGGGATGTTTCTAGTAGTTCATACTTAAGCAAAAAAGTTTCCTTTTTATTTCAGATATATTAGCAAGAAAGATCACTCTATTTCTTTACAGACAAGGATGAGTGCTGAGTTGTATTGAATGATTATTGTGCTGTTGTCATTAAGAAACACTATGGCCAGAGATGCAGCTCAGGGGCAGCACACCTGCCCAGCAAGCACAAGGCCCTGAGTCTGGTTCTTGGTACCGGATAAAATAAAAAGAAACACTGATTTTCTGCCCTCAGTGCTCCTAGTGCTGAGGTTTCCAGACCCAGCTGGAACACTCACCATCAGTTTGCTGGCTCATGGGCCTTCAAATGGCCTGGCAGCATCCTGAGCTCTACTTTATAGAGCGCAGGTTGTGCTCCTGGTCCACCTCCACAGGCCCAGGGCCAAGAGCAGATGAGAAATTCTTTTTCTTGCCATGTCATTAACAATAGGAACATGTTTGCAGAGCTGCATCCATAGGTGACTCATTTCTGTACAAACCAGCTGCAGTGTCGCTAGACAACCTCACCGCCTGGGACCCTAACTGCATGTTCAGTGTATTGTTGACTGAAACATTGCTCGAGGCACAGAACTAATCTGTGACTACATTGATCTTTTATAATTTACTATATTGTATATGGTATATATTTCACATATATATATAAAATCTGGCTGATTAGTTCTGTTTCTCTAGAGAATCAACCAATATATTTAGTATTATAAATAGGTGTTATATAGGTCTTATAAATTACTCTCACTTTTACAGAATAAACCTTTATGATGATCTGGGCTTCATGTGAGCCATAGCAGGGACAATCCTGTGATAAAAGTCTCCCATTTCTTTACATCATGTATAATGCTATCATTTCTTAAGCAACTCTGTTAATTTTGAGTTCCATAAAAACTATTCTTCATTATTTTTAATGATATCAGCATAAAATCACATATAGTAATCCATTGAAAATATTTAGAACCTCTACTAATTACTGTATTTGTATTTTTTAAAAATCCGAAAGTCCTGGATGCCATGAAGTATACATGTTTCTGGGCTCATCTAAGTTCTTACTGATTAAGACACTAACAAGGAATAACACAGATCATCAGTGTTGACCTTTGTTCCTCAGAAAGTTTAGGCTGACTTCTAGAGTTTAGACATTAGCAACCATGAAGTCCTTAATCACGGATCCCAGACTCAGACAAACTTACAAGTTATAACTTGATAATCACAGCCTTCTCTGTGTCAGTCCTCCCCCTTTAAAATTTCTACATGGAGAAGCCAATTAGTATGTTTTGTTCCTGATGCCATCCTGCTATCAGGAAAGGGAACAAAGAAGAATTGTGGGAGACCATCTCATTGATTATGCCCAAAGCAGGCTGTGAGCAGTGCAGGGCATGAAGAGTTAAACCCACAACTGGCTTGTTTATAGAAGTGAGTCTGGCCAAAGCCTACAGAGATCTGAGTGACTCACACCCAAATTCCCTTCCCAGAGTTAAAACCTTCTACACACACACACACACACACACACACACACACACACACACACACACACAGTTAATTATTTACCACACCTGTATTTTATGTGTAATTCAGAAATGCTTTGTCTCCTCCTTTGCAAGCCTTGCCTACATCAGCAACGTATCCATAGGAACTCCATATCCTTCCATGTAGCTCCTTTATGTCAATCTAACTAGGTGTCACCAATAAATATCAACAGCCCTGGGTGTTCAGGGCCCTTGCTTACTCAAGGCTCTGATTGCTCAAGCACTGGCATCCTGGCTCCCTGTATCTGTCTCTTTAACTCTGTCTGTCTTTCTTGCTTACTCAAGGCTCTGATTGCTCAAGCACTGGCATCCTGGCTCCCTGTATCTGTCTCTTTAACTCTGTCTGTCTTTCTCCTCAAATGAGAAGCCACTGCAGGGGTTCCCACTAGAGAATAACCATGCATGCCCACATTTCCACTCCCGAGCTCACCCACCAGATAAGCCACATCTCTGTTGCTTCACAGGAATGAGTGAGAGAATAAAGAGATGGAGATGAATACCCTCACTCCTATGCTCCACCTAAGAAGGAATATTAGGGAATAAATATGCCCACCAACGTGATATCCTTATATTCTTTTATGAAAAACAGAGGGGTATTTTTGCTAAAAATTTATCTTTGCTTATAGTTTTGTTGAGGAATAAAGACAAGAGTATACATAACCTTCTTCCCATTACTCTTTTGGTCACAGATGGTAGAACTTTGTCTGTGAAGTGTTCTCAAGGACATGGTTTCATAACCATGGAGAAATAGTAAGTACAGTAATTTACAGGGCAGGTCCAGGGTGGGAGCAAGTCATTTACCTTTGCCTATTTCCTTATCTCAACAATAGAAAATAATAATATATACCTCATAGAGTTGTTAAAATTAAATCAGTTAATATATATGAAAGACTGAGAATAATATTTGGTTTATTTGAAATGTTACTTATGGTAGCTATTCTTTGTAGCATAATCAGTTTCTATAAATTTTCATGAACAAAGCATACAGAGATCTGTGATATACTATGGCTAAGAACCAAGACTCAAATTATCATATTACATCACTGACATCTGTACCTTTTTTTTTTTTTTTTTTAGTTCAGGCTGGCCCTGAACTCACTATGTAACCCAGGCAAACCTTGAACTCTCAACAATCCTCCTGCCTCTGTCTCCCGAGTGCTGGGATTATAGGTGTGAGCCACCACACCTGGCATTGTGGTGTGTGGTACTGGGGATCAAACTCAGGACCTTATGTTCGCCAGGCAGAGGCCAGAACCACTGAACTAAATCCCAGGCCCTGAAATCTGTAGCTTTATTCCTTGTTAACTTAGATGTCAAATGCTGATAGCTATAGATTGCAGAACTCAACTACTGCTGCGATTTGTCCAAATTATTACTTCTGATCTATATATTTCAAGATTTGTTGACTGACAGACTCAAGAGGACATATATTAAAACATGAAAGTTTAGCGATGAAAATGAAATAAATTACCTTCATCTTCCATTATGATCTTATCACACTGTACATCTTTATTTTTTGGTGCTCCATTAAAAGTCTGCATCATCCGTTCAACATATAAATCATTGCCCAGTCTGTTTTTACAAAGGGTTTCATAGTTCTTATTTCTCTGGCTACAAAAAATGAAGTAGAACAACTCATCAATGAAAATTAATGCGCGTTATACAGATCATCTCTTTCCATTAACCTTTTTTAAAAATTACTATCATTAGTATGGTTGTACCAAAATACCAAGTAAGAATTCAAAACAATCCTTAGGAAAAGACTGCATTAAATGATGTCTGATAGACTTTTTTATACTGTGCCTTCCTAATGTATACTCCTAGCATCTACTGCTAGTACAGTAGCATTATCTCTGCAGTTTTACATTTTTGCTTATTTTTGTTTTGGTACTGATGATCAAACTCAGGACCTGTGCAGGCACAGTGCACTGAGCTACATCCCAGAACAAACTTTGAAATAGGTATTTAAAGTTACAGATTCTTTCAAAATACTAGTTTTGAGGCATCCTATAAGTATATATTATCATCACTATTGATTAGCTCTGAGTACTTTTAGAAATTCACCTTGTTATAATTGGTTAGTTCTAAGTATATTTAGAAATGTATATGATTTCTTCTTTGATGTATGAGGAATTTTATTTTGATTATTATTTTTGGAGAGAGGATCTTGTTATGTAGTCCGGGCTGACCTTGAACTCACTGCATAGCTCAGACTGGCCCTGAACTGTCAATGATCCCTCTGTCTCAGCCTCCTGACTGCTGGGATTATAAGCATGTGCCACCATACCCAGTCTTTGTGAGGAATCTTGAAAGTATACTTTGTAGCTTCCAAATGTGTACAGTAAGGTGTATTTTACTTGAAATTTATGTTATTTTTAACTTCATGGCACTGTGGTCAGAGAATTTAGTATGATATATCTTTCAAAATTTTGAAACCTTGCTTCATGGTCTTACGAATAAATGATTTCTGCAAGTTTTCTATGTATGCTTGAAAAGTGCAGGAATATGCATATGAACATTAAATTTTGCTCAAATTTATATATATTATGATTTTTATTCAAGTTACATACACATATATACACATGCCAGTGTGTTTTCTGGTTGGCCTATGAATAATTAATAGATTTGGATCTTCTAGTTACAAGAATATACTAGATTTCTAATTTCTGCTCAATATTTTAAAGATTATTTTATTGGAATTATTTCAGCATACAACTAGTATACCTTTTATCATTATGAGGTGATCTTTCTCCCTCAAAAAGGATAATTGTTTGTTTTTCTGAAGGTGATATTTTCTTACTTCATTTTGAAAGTCTTCTCCTTATAGCTGGTATTCTATAGTACCAGTACAATGCACTGAGTACTTTTGTTTGTGGATTTTTATTCATTCCTCTTTCTGTGGATGGTGGTTCCCAATAGTATGGGAAAGTCCTACTCTCTGACTCTGTTTCTCTCTCCCCTCTCTCTGTCTCTGTCTCTCTCTGTCTGTCTCTCTCTCTCTGAATAGTGCCTCCTCTCCTTCCTTCTACTCCGCTCTTTTGAAAATGACTAAATATTCTATTGTAAACATACTTTCTGAACTTTCTCTTCAAGATTCATTTTGTATAATTTATCCACTTCTATTTTCTAATTTATTAAATCTCTCTTCAGTTGTCTAACATAATATTCAAACCAGTGTTTTCTTTTTATACACTTATACAAATGTACTTTAAAATTCTTTGCCCAACATAAGTCAACTTAATAGTTTCTTAATGTTGATGGTGTTTTAATTCTGTTGAATTTGTTTAAACATTTCATACACTTCTATATTCTATATATGATAATTTCATTACTCAGGGTCTAGATGTAGAGTTCATTATTTCTGTTTATTCTTATTAAGAATAACATTTTTTATTAGTTTGTTGCATTTTACCAACTTCAATCTTAACGCATCTTAACAACAAATGGGGTACCCCTTCCTCCAGAGACCTCTGTTTGCCTTTGAGAACAGCCAGCAGGCCCTATTCACCTATGGTCGCTTAGGGAAACTGAGATTTTGATGTTGTCTAAATTGGCATGGCACTCTTGGGCTAAGGTAAGTTGGAATGACAGGAGTGTACCAATGGCCAGACCTCAATTTTTGTTTTGGGTACTGGTAGTGGGATGTGGGGCCTCAGGTATGCCAAGGAACTCTACCACTGAACTGCATCTTGAGTCGCAGTTACATTTTGTGGTTTCTTGGAACATTCCCTCACTTCTTATGTCCTGTAGATATATCTAATCCAGAAGCTAGTTGTACAACATTTTACAGTCCAAACTATTTTACAATAATTTTTCCATACAGTACAGGGAGTTGAACCCAGGGGTGCTC
Organism: Thryonomys swinderianus; assembly: GCA_004025085.1. NCBI lineage: Eukaryota > Metazoa > Chordata > Mammalia > Rodentia > Thryonomyidae > Thryonomys > Thryonomys swinderianus. The sequence goes on along the minus strand of PVIC010004752.1, from coordinate 42,102 downwards.
TGCCACTAAACTACATCATCAGCCCTTTTAAAAATTTTGAGACAGAGTCCAAGTTGTCCAGGCTGGCCTTGAACTTGCAATCCTCCTGTCTCAGCCTCCCAAGTAGCTGGAGTTATAGGAGTATGCCAATATGCCTCACATATTACACACTATTTTATATTTCAGACAGGAGTAAAGCCTTAAAATTCTTTTAGTGATGGATATTTTAGTACTAGAAATCATATTCAATTGATATTTGGAATGAAATAATCTGAATGATTATAGTAATTGTATTAATTTCAAATAAAAACTATTGGTGATAGTGACATTCCAAAATAACAAAGGAGCTATTTCTCCAAGAATATGTGGCAAGGCTTTTTTTTTTTTTTGGTGGTAGTGGGGGTCAAACTCGGGCCCTTGTATATCCAAGGTTGGTGCGGTACCACTTGACCTAAATCCCCAGCCCATCTGGCAAGTTTTAATGTGCTTGCCCTGAGCAACAGAATGCCAAAGCACATCAGGCTAATTCTATTTACATTTATAATAAGGAAAAATAAAAATCTGCTCCATCAGAGTAAATTCCTTTATTTTCCTGTAACATATTTTCCCATTAAGTCTTAAAAAATAAAAATCAGGGCCATGGAAATAGCTTAGTGGTATCATGCCTGTCTGGCAAGTGCAAGATCCTGACTTCAATCCTCAGTAGAGAAAGAAAGAAGGAAGGAAGGAAGGAAGGGAGAGAGAGAGGGAGGGAGGGAGGGAGGGAGGGAGGGAGAGGAGGAAGGAGGAAGAGAAAGAAGGAAAGTTCTTTTTTTGAAACTGAAAATAATTTAAAATACATTAAAGTACTTACTTTATATTTATTATTGTGTTAAAATACCCATGTGGTACAATGTGGTGTTCGGATGCATATTTATATTGTTTTCACCAGTGAAGCAGAAATGTCTGTCAAATATTTATTCTTTGTAGTGAAAATATTCAAAACTCTCTGTCAGCTACTAGCAGAATTCAATTCTCCTATCTTACCATAACATCATACCATGGACCTTATCTCCACTCTGCTCTTCAAAGGTTTGCCTCAGTATTTAAGAATATGGTGAAACCATGAGGTGTTCCTCTAGGGAAATTTTCATACAATATAAACACTCTCCACACAACTTGACAGAACATGTAAGATTCAACTGTAATTTCACGGGGCACTCACACCTATATCCAGTACATCCCAGACACAAAGCATCAGCCGATGTACCACCGGCTGTACTGAAGCAACACAAGCAACTTAAAGACACACGTACGTTACTTTCTCAGCTTCTTCAGATTCCACCGAGACTGTGACTGTCGGCAGGTCAAAAAGGTGCAGTGTTTCTGTCTCTGCAAGGAGGATCTCTATATCCTTCTGAAGGTCTTCTTTTGTCAGGACTGCTTCAGGGGCTGCCCTCATAACTCGTAGATCTGAAACACATGACAACAAAAATCATTTCCAAACTGTAATTGCCAATTTCCCTTTTCTTCCTAGACCCTAAGGTACTGGGATAGATCACACACTGCAGGGGACTTCCTATGGCAGAGGAACAGGCCATCAAGAGAAAACAGTCTACTTGACCTCTCTGAAGCCAGACAGCACCACAGAGCCCCTCAGCTGTCTCCTTCGCTGATGGCAGTGCCAAGCCCAACTTCACCTCCTTCCCAGAGCCATCATGCCAATGGCCTCCATTATAACTACCCTATAATATTAACAGGGGTTCCAACATGACAGCCCGCACTGCCAGGAAAAATAGAGGCAGGCACAAGCATATTTGGGGTATATGGCATGAACCACTTCTCTAAACCCTGAACTTAATTTCTGTATCTCCAGCAGCATTCTTATAATATTGTCGTCGTCTGATTTAGACTACAATCACCTCTGATTGCCTTCACTAGTAGCCACCAAGGGACATTATGGTTTGATGATAGGAATTAAATAGGCTCAATGTCCAGGTGAACAGTATGTTGAAAGGACTGGTCAAAACCTGTACACCAGTCAATTCAAGGTCCTTGGAAAACTGTACTGAGGACAAAGTTTTAGCACTGAGTGAACATGGAATCAGCTGGTCACGTGGATGATGCAGAGCTGTGATGTGACAGAGAAGTCAAAGTTCAGCTCTTCCTGTGAATGAAAAGGTGTGACGTAAACATCCAAGGGGCTTTAGCATGGCTGAGACTTGAACAGCTTTGGGAAAACACAGCTTCAAAGACTAAAGTCTGGTCTCCTTTTAAGAAAGCCCATGCCTGAGAAAAATTCCTTCTTTACCACCATGATAAACAACGACACCTACTTAAAAGAACAAAATATAAACCTGCCAGTGGCACACACCTAAAATCTCAGTACTCAGGAGGCTGAAGCAAGAGAATCACTATGAGTTTGAGGAAGGTGTGGGCTGCCTAGTGAATTCAAGGCCAGGTTGAGATACATAGCAAGACCCTGTCTCAAAAAAAAAATGATTTGGACTAGCTAAATAATCATGGTATGCTCATTTACATATATTATTAATTAGGTATAGTTTTAAGATCATGAAAATGATTGCAATAAAATGTTATTGCATGACAGAGGGACATCCAGGCTATTAGGACACACACCCAGAGTGGGGCACCCTTAATCCTACCCAGAACTATGCCAAACCAATCAATGGGCTAATTTAGTAAACTCCCAGCATCACACACTGTGCACCCAGCCATCTCCAAAAGCCCCACCTATGACCACATGAGGCTTTGAGACACAAGCCATAACAATACATCATATGTATAAAGCCTAATACAGTCTAGTTATCTCTTATGGTTGGAGAAAGTAATTATCTTGTCATTCTCCTGACCAATGGCATAGACAAAAGTGTAAGGTAGCTAACAGGAAGTTTGCCTGGATTTTTGTATTATTTTCTGAATGGTGCTTGAATTTGATCTATATTGAGAAACCAAATCAATGGCATGGACCTACAGAATCTCATAGGTGCAGCTCTCCTAACTCTAGACTGACCCTAGTGACCCCAAATAAACCTGCCTTGCTTATACCTCTTTCTACTGCTGGTGATGGAGAGAACAGGTTTCCCTCCACTCCTGATGGCACCTCCAGCTGTGTGTGATACTCACAGCTCCTCCTATGTCTTTACAAAGCCCTGAAGACAGTGAGGGGACCTGAGATGGTGAAGAACCCTCAGTGAGTGGACTGCACATCTGCCAACTTTGAGGGCACAACAGCAGATTTTCTCTGTAGTGTATTATTTTGAATCCAAGTTCCCACATCTACTTTTACTGATGCCATCATTTGGCTACTTGCACAGATTCCTGTAGAAAGCAGCCTGTTCAGCCCTTCTTGGGCTCTTCTTGAGCCCATGGCGCCAATACATTTATAGTATGTTGGGTAACCAAGGATGTTTGTCACGTCTCACAAATGATGCATACAAATCCACATACTGTTCTGTGTTCACAACAAAGGTATCTATTACTTGTTCACTAAGAACATCTAAAGACAACTGGTGTACCACATGCTGTCTGCCCATACTTTGCAAATAAAATCATAAGCTCCCCTAAGTATAGAACTTCTTTTGGTTATGCAGTAAAACAATGCTCACCAAATTTTATGATGAAGCAGAATCATCCAGAGGACTTGGTAACAGTTTCTCTAAACTTTTAAAAACACTGATAAACTTTTAATTTTGGAATAGTTTCAGGAATCCAGAAAATGTACAAGAATAAAAAGAGTTCTTCTGTATCCTACATCCAAGTTGCCCTATTTGACATGATTATGATACATTTAATATAATGAATGAAACAGTACAATATTTCATTATCACTTAAAGTATGTTTCAACTTTCTTAATTTTTAACTAATGCCATTTTTTCCTATTCAAAACTTCATCTAAGATACCACATCATATTTAGACATCATATTTCTTTACATTCCTCTACACTGACAGTTTCTTTGACTTTCCTTGTTTTTGAAGACTCTTTGAGCAGAGTGCTAGCCATGTATTTTGTATTATGTCCTTCAGTTTGGGTTTTCTCAGTGTTAGACAAGGGTTATAGGTCCTAGGAGGAAGACTGCAGATGGCAGGTGTCATTCTCCTCAGCAAGTCAGACCAGTGTGACTTAACAGGGCCCCAAGCCTTGACCTCTTAGTGTTGGTCCTGCTTGAAAGGTATTCTTTACCTTCCCTTTTCGTATAATGGATCCTTTACAAGAAAGTCAAAAGAAAAAGCCCATACTTGCAGAGTAGAATGTGGAGCTCCATCTTCTTGAGAGGAAGATCTACATTAATTATTTAGAGCTCTTCAGACAGGGGATGTTTCCACTCTTTATTTATTGTTATTTACATCAGTATGAACTCATGTGTATTTTAAAATTTGTGTTATAATACCACACTATGCTATTTATTCTGTGGTTCAAATTGGTACACTCCTGGCCAATGGGAGTGGCTTTTGATGGTTGTGTGTCCCTCTCACATACCACCCCCACACACACACATTTGTTGGGTTGTTTATTCAAGCCCTTCTTTACTTTCTTTCTCATCTTGTATATTTCCTCTGTTATGATTTTAGGTCTAAAATGGCCCCCAAAGCCTCATGTATTTAGAAAATGCTTAGATTATGGGGTCTCTAGCTGATTTGCTTTTAAGAGGTGGGGCCTGGTTGGAAAAGGTGGTCACTGGTGACCTGACTGGAACTGTTATGTCCCTTTGGGAATCTGCCTTCACTGGGCTTCCTGCCTGTGAGAAGGTGAGCAGCTTCTCTCCACCCAAGCTCTTCTACCACGCCACAGACTGTGCAGAGATTGCACCTTGCAAACACAAGCCAAAGCAACCCTCTTCTCCTTTAAGTTGCAGGTATTTATCCCACCAATGAAAAACTGATGAAGACTCAGTCATTTTTTCCAAAGATCCTCATCCCTTTTGCTGGAAAACAGTATTAAAAACAAAAATCTAAGCACTCAGTTACTTTAATCACCTTCCCTTATGTATCCAATATTTTTTTTTAGCACTTGAGATAAAGAAGGGTGGCAGTGATTTCCAAATGAGCTTTCTATGTAGAAATCACTACATGAGCTTTAACAGGGGAGTAGCTCTCTCTGTATTCGTAAACAGGGCTAAGAGATGGGAAGAACGTGCGGTGAACCCACAGAGACTGTGAGGCTAGAACTTAACAGCTTCACAGACATCTGATGACATATCACAGGTGGGCGTGTGTGTATCTGATATCACTGGAAATGAATGAAGATAAAAAGATTAAAGATGAAGAGTACTTTTACTACCTGTAAAACTAGGCAATTTTTCTCGTTTAAAGGATGGTTCTTCTAAGCCTTCTGCTATTGACCCGGCTGTTGACAGAGATGACTTAGAAAGTATACTGCTGCCCAGGATGGACCTTTAACAATGAATAACAACATTATCATGTGTTTAAATGTCTTTATAGACAATATATAAATTAGAAAATATTATTAGATGGACCAATCAACTATACTATATCAGCAACATAGATCAAAGTTCATTGATCAAAATATATTGAAAAATATTGAGTTGATTGTAATGTTCTTGAAAGCAAACTAATTTAAAATATATTTTAGAAAAAGATGTCAAATCTATGTCTAAAGTTATGCAGTACACATTTAGAATAAAAAATTTAAGACAAAACCCCACAATAGAGCTTTACTTCTCAGCCTCATTTCCATTATCATTCTTCTCTTACTGTCTTGTCATTGTTTTTTGTTTTTTCAGTTCCTCAACCTTATGGAGCAATCTTATTTCAGGACCTCATCCCATAATACTTTTGCTTTCATTTATTATGTAGTTTCTGCTCCTTGTTCGGATATTATCCTAAAAATCTGCTTGGCTCAATTTTATAAGGGTCTTCTCAAATTGAATTAAAACACATCTACGCAGTCCGCAGGAAATCAACAGATGAAACCAAAAATAATTTCCTTAAACATATACTCTGTGAAGTATATATTTTTCCTACTTACAGTTTCAAAGGCCACTTAAAGCGTAGGTTAAGATGATTGTAATATCTTTTGTTTTACCTAGCATTCCAATGCCTTTTTTTTAAATTGAATTCTTTATTGGTACAATTTATATACATCTCAAAATCACGTATAACATTGGGGAATTTGTACCAGTATATGACACAAGTTAATTCTCATTTTTACCCATATCCCTACCCACCCACCCCTCCTCCCCCCCTTTATACATGCTCTTTTATTTTTTTTCAGAATCATATTTATTCCAATGCCTTTTGTCTGCAAATTGTACAGCAGTGCTGTGGTTGATATGCAGGTGTGTCCACAAAGCCTCCCGTGCTTATAGGTGGGGCATTAGGGAGATCGCTGGATTCTGGGAGCTTATTGCCACCTGTGGTTGAAGGTGGGATCTGGTAGGAGGAGCTGGGTCAGTGGGGCTGTACCTGGGGCTTTTCTTCCTGGCTCCTAACCTTGTATAAAGAATCTTTCTCCCTCTGATTCCTGATGGCCTTGCTGTGGACTGTTTCTCCTCCACCATTCACCTCTGCCAGACTGTCCTGTCTCTTAGCCAGCCGACCATGGACTAAAAACTCTGAAAACTGTGAACCAAAATAAATCTCTCTTCCTTTCACTTGTAGATGTCAGGAACTGTGTCTCAGTGATGAGAAAGTATCTAAGATAAGCAGCGTAGAAATGTTCTGTATTCTAAAACAGAACGCAGGAATCAATCCCTAGAAGAAGAAAGATTTTCATGAGAGAGTGGGGAGAAGAGAAAATCAATCCCTTCCTATAAAATAACAGAAAATAATTAAATTAGCATAAGAGAAGCTAAAGAATCTGAGGAAAAATATGAATAGTAACTTGCAATCAACTGTAACAATGTAAATGTGAGCCGTTCCTTCTGGTTCCTTGGGATATCTTACACAAAATCTCTAGACATCTTACAAACATGTTGGTGTATGTGGGAACTCTAAGTCAGGCAGAGCCCTGCACCTAAGATGATACACTCAAGTTGGGAGGCTGTGGACAACTGATGTCTGAGTTATATATGCAACCAGAATGCAAATACAGTCTGTAAGGTCTGAGAACCCTGTAGGACAGTGTACTTTACCTTGTAAACTGCCCCATCATGCTGGGATTCATTGTGTTCTGAAACATGGTGTAGGAGCTGGGCATGTCCGAACCCAACGAACCTTCTTGGGATGACAGTAGTTTGCTTGGCTTTGCTGCATGTGGATCAGAGTAGTAAAGAGGTTTGGGAGTAACATCGATCCCATTTTTATCCAGCACCTATACAATGGTTATTTAAAATAAAATAATTAAAGAAGACTGGGCTTCTAAACAGTAGGACCTAGAAAACAGAAAGAGCATTATACAAGCACATCCTGTCCTCCACAGTGCACATGATTCATGTGCTGCATCTGGATCCTGTCATCACTGGGGGTCAGTCTCGAGCACTGGTCCACAGGGCCTTCACCTCTCCTCCAAAGGTGCCAGCCTGGGTATTCAGATACTTTAATGTATATGCTCATTTACTTTAAAAATCACTCACATAAATTTCTGTGTTCCATTTTGAAAAAAAATTCCCTATAATATGAAGTTAAAAACTTTTTTTGCTGCTACTGGATCTTTACCCTGACCTACACCCACACAGCCCACCTTTGAGACAGGGCCCTCTAGTCACTGAGTTGCTCAAGCTGAGCACAAACTCTCAGCCCTCCTGCATCAGCCTCCCAGAGTGCTGGGGTTACAAATGTGCACTGCTATAAACTAGCTAGTGATTAACTTTTAAAATACATTAGAAATTGTATGATCTAGTGGGTTTGGGTGTTTTCCTACATATGTGAAACTATCATTGCAATTAATCATGACACTTTTTAATCACTTCAAGAACCCCGATCCCGACCCCTGTGTCTCAGTCACTTTTCTCATTGCTGAGACACGACACTGACACCCACAAGCTCACAGTCCGTAAAGGTCTCAGTCCCTAGTCAGCTGGCCCCAAGGCAGAGCAACACGGCAGTGGGTGGTGGTGAGGGAGAAAAAGTCAGTCCATGGTGTGGCAGGCAGCAGCAATCTGCTTTCCATCTTCTACCCCATCCCAGCTACAAAACTTTTGGTCAGTGCCGCCCGTATCCAGGATGGGGCTTCTGTCTTCAGGAAATCTGGTCTGCCACACACAGAAATACTCTCAATGCAATCAGCGGAGTAATGTAGTAGAATGCATGCTTAACCCCAGTATCAGACCCTCTAGACCCAGCCAGCTCTGAAAAGAGTGAATGAAGCTTTGGGGACATCTAGATACAAGCCCTAATACTACTGCTTTGTGATAGATTGTGAAATTGGGGAAATTTCAGTCATGCTGACTGATTTTTTTTCAGAATTCTTTTGACTATTCTGGGTCCTCTGTGATTCCATATGAATTAGAGAATCGGTCATCAGTTGCTAGAAAGAAACCAGATAGAATTCTGGTAAGAACTGTACTAATTCTACACATCAGTTTGAGTAAAATCACTGTCATATAAATGTGTTCTGACCATGAACATGGGTTACTTTCCACTTACTTAGATACTGTTTCATTTTGTCAGTGATGTTCTGTAACTTTCAGGGCATATATTTTACACTTTATTTCTTAAATTTATCCCTGAGTGCTTTATAGTTTTTGATGCTCTTGTGAAATAACTTTAATTTCCATGGCCATATAGACATATAATTTATTTGCATACTTATCATGTATCCTGCATCCTCATAGAATTTAAAATTAAATTAAAATGAGGCTGCTTGGGGGACTCTCATCCAATCTTCTGTCATTCTAGGAAGAGATCAGACCACGCACTGTGACATCGGGGACACGTGTCCACAGAGGAAAGATCATGTGAGGGCACTCCAGGAAAGCCGTCACCTGCCAGTCATGGAGAGAGGTCTCGGGCAGTATCAAGCCAGGCCCCGTCCTGGAGCTGCACCGCTGAGGACTGTGGGGAGGCTCTTACTGTGGTTAACCCGCCTGGGTGTTAAAACGGTCCTAACAGAGCAGTGGTCACAGCACTTCTCAGGTGTCAGGAGGTTCGTTTCCAGGGTTTCGCGGAGGACCTCCATCCCCGGGTGCAGGGTGCCACGGTGGAACTGGCTTCTTGTGGGGTCTTTGTCTGACTTTGGTCTCAGGCTAGCTCTGGCATCACAGAATAACATGGGAATTGTTTTTACCTCTTCTTTTTGGACAAATTTATGAAGAATGTAGTAGAATCCAAGGAAGCTACTTGAGCTTGGGTTTTTCTTTGTGGAGAGTAGTTTTTAGAAACTTATTACTGATTCAAACTCTTCTCTAAGATATACTGAGATTTTCTATTTCTTCAGGAGTCAGGTCTTACTGGTAGTTTGTGCCTTTCTAGGAGTGTCTATTTCAAACAACATTGAATTTGTTAGCCTAGAATTGCTCATGATAATCTTTTATACTATTTTTCATTTCTGTAATGTTAAAGTGCTTCTTGTCATTTATGATCCAAGCAATTTGACTCTTTTTCCTTTTTCTTAGTCAAAGTAGCTACATGTTTATTAATCTTCCCAAAGAACCAACTTTTTATTTCAATGCTTCTTTCTATTATTTTCTAATTCAATATCTCACTCCAATGTTTCCTTTTGATATTTATGTTATTTATGCTATTTGTTTTTCCACTTTCTTAAGTTGAAAGGTTCTGCCATCCAACCACTATAAGAGAACAGTATTACTTTTTTTTCTCCTGCATGTGATGGATGTTTTTAATGTAGCCTTTTAACTTATTATATATATTGTCTACAAGTCAGTTTTGATTTAAACTTGCTTAATTTGACTAATATACTGGTCATATATACATTATATACATATATACATTATCCCTAGGTAGCCCTGTTCAGTTTTTGGATATCATTTTTTATGAATATTAGATCTATTAATATTACAAATACAAAAGCACAGTTTTATAATTATTAACTTATTGCCTATCACAATTTCATTAGGCCTTCAGTTTTACTCCTACCAACCCTCTTAATATCATTATTGATGAATATACTAGATACATATTAACTTCTGTGGGATTATGTATACATTATTTTATACAATTGCTTTACAAAAAAGGAGCAATATCTGATAATAGTGTTGTTATAGAAACAGGTTTACTTGTTTTTTTATATAGACATTAATTATCTGAGTTACTGGCTTTCAATCTGTTCAACTTTCTTCATTTCTTTTTCTTTTTTGTTTGGTTTTCATTTTGTTTTTTCCTGTACCAGGGGTTGAACTCAGGACTTTGTGCTTGCAAGGCAGACATGGAGCTACCGAGTTACATCCCCAGCGAACTTCCTTTACTTCTTGCATGGAGAATCTGCTCCAATAAATTCTCACACTTCTTGTTGATCTAAGATAATATTTTACTTTACTTTTGAATAGTAGCTGTGTTAGATGTAAGATTCCGGCTGCCTTGTTTTCCTTTGGGAACTTCTACTATGATCACTTGCTCTCTGCTGATGGATTCTCCACTGCTCTTATTACGGTTCCCTAGTAAATGATAAGTTTTACTCTTGCTGCTTCTAACTTTTACTCCTTGTCTTTGACATTCAGCACTTTCATTGTCTTGAGTGGTCACTTTGTATCAATTCTACCTGGGATTGTGCTTTTCTGATGATAAACTGTTGTTCAGTAAACATGGGATTGTGTTAGTTTTAGATTAGTGTATTAGAACTTGACATCATCAACTTATACAGTCAAGAAATTTATTTTAGCCCATAGCTAGAGAGTTTTCTGCTTTCTAATCAGTGGCCACAATGAGCTCCAGTTTGTGGTAGGACAGCGCATAATGGAGGGGAACATGTGAAAAACAGCTACTCATCCCAGACCAGAATCCCAAAAGAAGAAAAAGAAGGGTCTGCTCGACAGCCACACCCCCTTGACAGTGCCTGATCGCACCTGATCTTGGAAACTAAGCAGGGTTGAGCCTGGCTAGTACTTTGAGGTGAGAAGAGTTTGGTCTTCCACAACCCCCTAGAAGTACACAACCTTCATGACTACTGATTTTCCAGAGGACCCTTTAAAAGATTTACCACTTTCAAGTAGTGCCGTGGTCTGGACACCAACCCTTGAGCCTACATAACTTTGGAAGATACTCCAAATCCAAATTACAGCAGTCTGCCCCTGGCATCTGAAGATATATGTCCCTCTCACAGTGTGTTATGGCTTTTATTCCAGAAGTCTCCTAAATTGCTCATGTGCTCAGAGGTGGGACCTCCAGAAGGTGACTGACTCGTGGGGTGCAAGAGCTGACCTGCTGTCAGGAGCAGAGTGGGCTAGAGGAGGTGGGTCTGAGGGGCACAGCAGAGAAGGGCTCCTTTCCTACCCCAGCTCCTCCCTTCTGTCTCTGCCTCATACACTATGGAACATGAACTGGAAGTCTAAAACATGAGCCAAAATAAACCTCTCCTCCTTTAAGCATGTCAGGTCTTGTGTCTCAGCTATGAGCAAAGCTAAGACACAGTGCAAGGTGCTTTTTCAATTTCATCCCAAGGTTCTCCCGTAGTTGCAGCTACTCCAGCATCACTCAAAAGCCCAAACTGAGTCTCTCCTCTGAAGCTCAGAGCAAACTCTACTGTGAGCCCCTAGAAGAAAATGAAACCAAATCCCATGCTTCCAAGGTATAATGGAGAAAAAGGCATGGGATATAACCTGTTTGAAAGAAGGTAACAAAATATTCACAAAATACTGGCCTGGAGTCTTAGGAACAAATTTATATTTCCACACTGAGTCTGTGACAGTTGTGGCAATCTTGTAGACCCTAAGCCCCCTTGCGGTGTCTGTCCTACTTTCCCGGTACAAAGCACTGTGCTTAGCTTCTCAGTGGCTCTGATCTCTAGCAACAGAACCCTCTGGGGCCGCACCTCTCAGGGCTCTCCTTTTCCAGCCAACTCACAGATTTTTGAAATTTGTCTGCTCTTCTTGATTTTTCAAATCCTCCTGCTCTTCCTTTGTTCCTGAATCTCACTGTGATTTGACTATTTGCTACTCACGCTCCAGCCCGGATGTGGCACTTCTGTGAAATTTACTCCATGAGATAAATAAACACATCCCCTTTACAGTCAGCCAACTGCAGACTCTCAGGGCATGAACCAAATGCACTGAGCTCTTCATCTTGGTGTGACGATGACAGACTTCAGTTAGATTTCCAGCAGAATTCTCCTTTCCACCAGAAACCTCATCAGTGCAGCCTGTGACACCTGAACCTCGTCCCTTCTTGTCTTCTTAACCTTCAGCCATGTCACAATTAAGTCTCATTTTCTAGGCTCTTTCTAGCCTGTTCCTCCCCTCCAAAGCCTTCAGCTTACGAGACCTGCCTTGTCCCTCTTCCAGAATAAGAGCACTAAGATGAGAGGACATTTACAAGGACATTCAACTGCCCGTGGGTGCTGAAGTTTCCAGTCATTTCCCTAAACCTGTGGTTACCTTAGTCTCTCCTTGGTTACCTAGAGTCTACCTTAGACTCTTGAGAAGATGGTTCTTCATTTGCTGTTTGTTCTTAGACTCACTTCCAGAGGCAGGAGTTTTTAAAAAAAAATTTGTTTTAACCATTTTCTATAGTTAGGGTGGAAGTTGCTCTTTCTTTAAAATGGTGGCAAATTACATATAAAATTTATCTTAACTGCTTTTTTGTTTGTTTTGTTTTGTTTTTTGAGACAGGGTCTTGCTTTGTAGTTCAGGCTGGCCCTGAGCTCACTATGTAGCCCAGGCAAGCCTCAAACTCACAACAATCCTCCTGCCTCTGCTCCTGAGTGCTGGGATTACAGGCATGAGTCACCAGGCCCCATACTGTGGTGTGTGGTACTGATTCCTGGTGGGTGTGAGTCACCACACCTGAAGTTGCTGTATGTGGTTACTAGGAATCGAACTGAGGACTTTATGCTTAGATTCCGGAACCACTGAGCTAAATCCCTGGCTCCCAAAGTTATTGAATGAATGAATGAATGAATGAATGAATGAATGAATGAATGAATGAGAAATGTACTTTCTGTAAGTTATGCTTTGACTAAAAGTTTTTAAATCTGACTTTATCAGTTCTCTAATTTATGACAACTCATTTTATGACATTGCAATGCTACATTGCTAAAAATTAGATACTAATAATGCACTAGCAGTAAGATTACCATAAACAGCTGTCTATAAGGTCAAGAGTAGGTTTTCTTTATTCTACTTCTAAATTAATATTCTCAGTAATGAGTTGTAGGAGCCAACCACCAGTCTTATATTGCAAGGAATGTGATGTGATTTTCTGAAAACAGTACTACATTTTCTGTCTTTAAAACAACTAAGTTTTTCATGATGTCATTTTTAAAAAACAAACCCAGAATTCTAAACAGCATTACCTGTACTATCTTACTGCTGTCAATGTTCACTTTTTCTGTCATTTTCATCTTGGGTAGAATAAGTAAGTTTCTTGATACACCCATTCTGCTTTGAGCTATAGCAGAATATCCTTTTCTCGAAGAATCTTTTGATTGTTCAGTAAAGGTAATAGACCTCTTTGACTGTACAGCAATACTCCTATAAAGGAAAACAAAATACAATTCAGAGGCTTCATAATTAAAAAGAAAACCAACCAATAATAAAAAGGAAAGCTTTCACTTAAAAATGTGCAAATCTACACATATAGCATGAAATCGTAGCTCCTTAAGAGATTATTTTGTGTAACATAGTTTTTGAGACTTCATCTGAGTATGTCACCCTCTCTGTCACAACAACCTGAGGGTTTGCTACTGATAGCATTTTATGTCAAGTCACAGAACCTGAAAGGGAAATAAATATTTCTACTATAATTGAGATTTGACACGAGCAGTAAAATTCAAAGTCTATGTGAATTTCTCTGAGCCTGAGCTTTCTTATTTATAAACAGGGATAACAACCATACTTAAGTCATACATTATTATGAAGATTAAATAAATTAATTTATATCTTATAGTGAGGAAATGCCTATTACATTGAGGGCAAATAAGTGTATCATGCAGATCCTTAGGCAGATTTAAACATGAATAAAAACCTACGAAAGAATAACATGTTCATGGCTGAACAAACTATGTAATAAGTCTTAATAGGAAGAAACTATATACCTAGTATAAGAATATAATTTCTTTTTCTTTTTTTTGTGGTACCAGGGATTGAACTTGGGCCCTTCTGCATCCAGGTTAGGTGCTGTACCACTTGAGCTAAATCCCCAGCCCTTATAATTTTATTTTTTGATATATTCTATAAGTTCTGTAAGATAGGACCTATCTATGTTTATCATTTTATTCACTCTAAAACTTTGTACTATAGATTTCTATAAAATAAGGATGATTTCACTTGGATCATAGAAATGAAATATGCTTCCAAAGAAAGCATTTTCAGTAATACTTTTATATTTACATCCTAAATGATCACATTAAAATATTTTCAAATGAAAAAAATCAACTCACATTTCATTTTTTTTTCCATAGCACTTATTACTACCTTACATTTAGTTTCCTGTTTTCTCTTCATAGACTGTAAGCATGTTCAGGACAAGAACTCTCTTAATCATTACTGTGTCCTTGACATACATCAGTGTCCAGTGTATCACAGGTAATAAATATTTTTTAATTGAATGAGAAAATGAAATTTATGTATACTATTTTCAATTTATATTCCTGTTAAGTAGCCAACCCTATCCTCCTTCCTCTAGTTTCTAAAGATTTTACCAACATCATTAACAAAAGTATCAACAAGTATCACATAAAAATTCCAGATTATTTTTCTTTCATCTTTAAATTCTTCTTCCAACTTCTAAGAACTTGTCTCAATCCACTTTTGTTTCCTTTTCACTCTTTCAGTAAGAGGTGTCATTTTTTTTTTTAATCCAAATCAGTCTTTTAGCTGCACCGGAAACTGTGTCTTCAGTAATTTCAGGTCTACTATTTTTATTTCCCCATGAGCATATAATTTTGCCCCAGTCACCCTCTCAAGGTAAATATATTCCCTCTAGCTATGTCTTCCTCTACCTATTATTTATATGTCTTCTTTCTTTCATACTCCAATTTCCTAAACTAGTAGTCAGGAATAATTTTTTGTGCATGGGGGAGGTTGTGCTGGAGATCTCACACAGGGCCACAAGACGGTGAAGGGCCTGTCACCACTGACACCCCAGTCCTGTCTGCTTCTTTATAGCTCTTATTTGTTCCCTGGTTCAGAACAGTCTAGCTCTATCCATTCCTACTACACAGAATCTACTTCACTCATCCTTTCAAATTGTTGAATCCAAGATATTTTTTCCAGTACTCATCTTTGTAGCATCTGAAAGTTGACTATTTCCCATTCTTAAAACTGATTTTTCAAAATGACTTCTATTACACATTTCCTATTCTTCAGCCTCCTTGAGATGCCTAACTACCAGACCTTTCCATTTTCTACCAATTAACCTTTAGACTTCTGCTCTTCTCTAGTTACCAGAATCAACAATTTATCAGTTTAATCACTCTTTTGCCATTACTTTCAAATTCCATTTTGTTTCTCCTGATCTCATGCCCTACTATTCTTATAAAATTCAATCCTGCCATTTTGTCTCTATTCTTAGAATCCTTCTTTACAAATTTTACTTAGGATCAGATTGCAGTTGTCTGTTCTTTCACTATATGGTCCCTTGGAAAATTCATCAAAATCTAGTTTCAATGGCCATGTGTGACCATTAATCATATCATATCATCTTGAATGGATTAAGAAACACCTAGGAGGCTGTTAAAGGACACTTCTGAGTACGTCTAGGTGAGTTATGGAGGTGTGATTTTAGGTACAATTATGATCCTTGGCCCTTTCCTGTCTAGCACTATTTTTGATTCTGGCTAATACAAAGTAAGTAGCTTTGTTCTGCCATGCATTTCTACCATGATGCTACTGCCTTGCAGATAGCTAGCCATGGGCCAAATGGCCTGAAATTGTAAGCAAAATTAATCCTCTCCTTTGAATTGAGGGTGTTGGATCTTTTGTTCTAGCAGTGGAAAACCTAACTAATGTAGAAAATTGGTACCAGGAGTGGGGTGGCCACCATAACTCTGCCTGACCACATGGTTTAGAAGCTTTTCGACTGTTTTGCAGGAAAAGGTTTGGAGATGTGGCCTACAGAAGCCTACAATTCTGTAATGAGCAGAGACTGGTAAGTGACTGGGCAAAGCTCAGAAATCAGAACGCTGATAGGAATGTGGATAAAAAGTCCAGGCTCACAAGATTTCCTTTAGGAACAAAGACCTAATTAGCAATTGGATTACAAGCCATGTGTGTTATATTCTGGACAAAAAAATCTTTGACTTTTTTTTTTTTTGAGACAGGGTCTCACTTTGTAGTTAGACTGGCCCTGAGCTCACTATGTATCCCAGGCAAGCCTCGAACTCAGCAATCCTACTGTCTCTGCCTCCCAAGTGCTGGGATTACAGGTGTGAGCCAGCATGCCCAGCAAAATTTTTGACATTTTGACCATGTCCTGAGACTATGGTTAAAGGTAGAGGGCTGATTAATCTGGTGGAAGATATCTGAAAGCAATTCAATATTCTCACAATGGCCAGGATATTGTTGGCTGCTTTTAGTCAGATTTATAGTGAAAGTCTGAACCAAAGCAGAGCAGAAAAATTTGAAAAACTTACATTTTGCCCCCAAAGGAATCATGTGTAAAGCTGGAGTCAAAGAAGGTATGGCTGCTAAAGAGATGGGCACCATTTAAAAGGAACCAAGCCCTATGTGTGGAAACAGAAAGACCCCTTGAAATCATTAAGACTTCACTTATCGCAGGCTTAAGAGTGGGAAAGTATCAATCTTTCATTTGCAAAGGGAGTCCTGGGACTAGTACTTGAGAAGACCTCCTAGACAATTGGTTTCCATGCTTTATTTTTCACTGCGCTCAGTCATCTAGGTACTTAAAGGATATTGCAGCCATAGTCCAGGGGCCTAGTTACTACTTTCAGTGACAGAATCCCTTCACATTATGCATATAATGCTGGTTTTACCATGCAGCATGCAGAATGCAAGAACTACAGGACTAGGAAGTCCTTCACTTTGATTTTAAAGGAAGGTCTGGGAGCCCAGGCAAGGAGTGCCTGAGAGGGCAGTGTATGAAGCCGTGAGAGTGAAGCCAAAGGTACTCTGGAAACATCAGGAAGTCAGAGCCACCAGGAATATGAAACATTTGCTAAGGTAAGTTGCAGGCTGTGCGTGGTGTCAGACTAGAAAGAGGCCGTAGGACTAGTACTGCCCATGCCCTCTAGAACTCAAATCTTACCACCATGTGCCCTGAATTTTGGACATGGAACTACGAGATTTAATATTTGCTTTGCTGGGCTTTGGTCTGATTCTTTTCATGCCCTAATCCTCCATTTTGAGTAGAAATATTTACTGTGTGCCATTGTACCTTAGGATTCTGTAACTTGCTTTTTATTTTTATAGGGATTCACCATGCTTGCCTTGATTCTCAGAAGATACTTTGACTTTGGCCTTTCAAAGTGCTATAATTGGTCAGATGTTGGGGAGACAATAAGTGGTTTTCTGATTGTGCATAGGATAGAATATCACGTCAGCCAGTATTATGAACTTACTGTTATCTTTATTTGGTAATTAAGTATGGGTTAAGATATGTTGTTTTTTGTTTGTTTTTTGAGACAGGGTCTCACTTTGTAGCTAGGCTGGTCCTGAGCTCACTATGTAGCCCAGACAAGCCTCAAACTCAGGAATCCCCCTGCCTCTGCCTCCCAAGTGCTGGGACTATGGGTGTGACTGGTTGTCAAACTGACATGGGTGGATTGTGGCCATTAATTGACCAGATGAAGGAACACCCAGGGGATTATAGTAAAGCACACATCTAGGTGTGCTATGAAGTGTGAGTTTAGGTATTATACATGGCCATTGCCCCCTTTCTCTCTTGCACTGTTCCCATCCTGATTCTTGGTAGAGCTTTGCTCTATCATTCTGCTACAATGTTCTCAAGCTGGAGATAACTAATCATGAACTAAATGCCCTGATACTCTTAGCTAAATTATGTCTCTTTTTCTTTAAAATGTGAGATTTGGGTATAATACCCCAGTGATGGAAAGACTAATAAGCTCTATATATTCCATTTAATAATGGCAATTTACTCTCATTACCACATCTCTTCCCCCATCCTCTGAAGATTTTATATCCTGGATCATTCACTTTCTCAATATTACACAGGGCACAATTATTGGATATTTCAAAATCCTCAATCCATGAAGGTAATAAACCTACCACACGGGACTCCTAGATCTTTGAAACTTCTTTTTTTTTTTTTGAGACAGGGTCTCACTTTGTAGTTCAGGCTGGCTCTGAGCTCACTATGTAGCCCAGGCAAGCCTGGAACTCAGCAATCCTCCTGTCTCTGCCTCCTGAGTGCTGGGATTACAGGCATGAGCCACCACGCCCAGGCACTGTAGTATGTGGTATTGATTGCCGGTGGGCGTGAGTCTCCACACCCAGCATTGTATGTGGTTACTGGGGATTGAACTCAGGATCTTGCGCTTGTGAGGCAGGCACCGGAACCACTGAGCTAACCCTCTGGCCCTCAAACTTCTTATACAAATGAACATACCTGCCTTGCTACTTCAGCCCAGTCATACACATGAGCCTGCCTTAGAAAGATCAGTGATCACTTATTTTCTAGTTTCTACATTTTAAAACTCCAACATCAATTATCCTTCAGTTGTTATGACTTTTAAGCCTTTAATTCCAGCACATTTTATTCCTTATCTCTTTCTCACGCTTTTCCCTGATACACTAGTCTTACTACTAAATTTTCTATTAACAAACTGTATTTAGACTCAACCTATACAGCTACATTAAAGTTAAGAAATCAACACTAACCATGATGACAGTATCACTTTAGGTATCTCTCACTTAATCTGAGTCCTCACTGTGATAAAAATCTGTCCTTGATTCAGTCTTTACTACTTTCTCTAAGGTAACTATTTTATACATTCTCTGTTCTCAAATAACAGCACTTCCTCTTTGAAAATAATTCTTAGGTCTAGCTAAACAAATGAGAAATCAGATAACTTTCATATCTCCCACCTGTCACATCAATGCACCTGTCTGTCTCTATTTCTTTGCTATTACTGTGTATGAATTATCAAGGATAACTTTCTACACATGCACTAGATTTTTTTTCTTCTTCAAAAACATTGCTCTAGTAATTCTCCTGCATAAAAAATTTCCCTATTGGCGATTAGTTGCTTAAGTGTGTAAATATGCTATTATTTCTCTTACCTTAAGCAAAGAAAAAAATTCTCAACTTCATCTAATATTCCCTATCAACTTTTCACTAATTATACCAACTCACTGGAAAAATATCTAGTTATTTTTCCAGTATCTCTCTATATATGTACATATAGAGTATACTTGTTTGAACCTATTCTTATTGTTTTACTTTTTTTCCACAAAAATATTATTACCAAAGTCTAGTCACTTCCTCAATACTAATCTAATGATCATTTAAATGTTCTCACCTTACTTAGCAGCATTTGATCAAATTGTTCATTTCTTTTTTTTCCTCTTCAGTACTGAGATTGCATCCAGAAACCAACACATGCTAAGCAAGCAGTCTTCCACTAACCTGCCATTTTAAACATTTTTAAGACAAAGTCTTGCTAAATTGGCCAAGTTGATCTTGCATTTGTGATACTCCTATCTCAGCCTCCAGAGTAGCTGGGATTATAGATGTGCACCACCATGCCTGGTGACATTTTATTTTTTAATCTTAGATTGCAGATCACTTCTTTTACTTAGTTTTGCACCTGCTTTTCCTGTAGTTTTTTTCTTTTTCCTTGCTTTAAACAATTTAAGTAATTCAAAGACAAATTCCCAATCCTTGAAATCTAGCTGTTTCTGTTTCCAGATGATGAATTCTTTCTAGCATAACTATAATGTAATAGATTGCCTTCCACTTACATTTGTGTAGTTTTTTTTTTTCCCATGGTGATTTGAAGTGACTAGCTTCAAGCCAAAACAAATATTTCATAAACAGGTAGCCAGTTTCTAACCAGCTGGGTATGCATTTGTAGCATAACAAGTCATCTTGTATCTTTATTTTTCAGAAAGACAAACACTAAATCTGAAGAGTTAAGACATGACACAGATAACTGGGTACAATGAGAATCTGCGGGAAGAATTTCTCTGGGGAACAGGCACCACACTCCTACTCAATTAAGATAACCATCCTTAATTCAGGGGACCTTTTTCATCTTGGAGCAGTACTGGGTATTGAACCCAGGATTTAGAAGAACGCTATAGCTGTTATTTAGCCCTGAAAAGACTGAGCTACAACCTCATTTAGCCATAAATTCCTAGCGAATAGATTTCAGTACCACAGGCTCCTTCCCATTGGCCCTTCCAGCACATGCCCATGGGCAGGGCAGTCAGCTGTATCAGTTGAACCCAGGTATGTTTCTCATTGGCCTCCACCTTTTGTTCAACAATGCCAAAGTTATCCCTGGCAACACTGCAGATGCTTCCAGTTTTGCCATGGCAATATGTGTGTGGCATTCATTTTTGAGCAGTGCCCATTCTCTTCTACATCATCTGTCCTGTAGATCTACACTCTGTGGCCAAAGAGGAACACCATGTCTTCTAAAGAGGGACCATATGCTAGATTCCTTTTGGGTTGTCCTTTTGGGGAACCATTGGAAGATGGCAGTTTTGGCCAAAAGGCTGTGTATTACTCACTGTACTTCTCTTTTCTGTTCACATTCAGCCTAATAAACTCATTCAACGCTATGACTTAAATTCCATCTCAGTGAAAATTACTCTAACTGGACCTTTCTTCTAAACCCGGGGCCACATGCCCACCAGACTACTTGGCAAGTCTAACTGAAACCACACATAACCAAAACCAAGTTCCCAACACCAACCTTCCCTCCCGCTCCCAGGTCTCCTATTTCTTAGTCAGGCAAACCTACTTCCCTTGGTCCTTCCTTGTTTGTTAAAGGGCACTCCATTCCTCTGGGTGGTGAGTGAAAACAATCTCTACCCAGATTCCACAGTCTTCTTGTCATAACCCTGTTCCACACACGGCCCTGCCCCTCTCTTAGATTACCTCTGGTCTGAACTCTTTTTGCTTAACGAGGGTTCCCAGAAGTCTGTCACCTACACAGCAACTCCAGTAACTTTTAAAGCACAAGATCACAAGACCACTCTGAGGCTTCACTTCCCAGCTCAGTCAGAAGAAAATCCCAAGTACTGACTATGACCTAAAAGATCCTTTTCAGTAATGGTGAACCTTTTAGAGCTTTTGGCAGTGACAGCCCACTGGGACATGTGTATCACCATGGTGCCCTACATACAATCCAGTGAGGCCTGACTCATTCTGTAACTCTGCTCCAGCTGTGTCAGCATCCTCGGTATCACATAAGGAACATTTCATACAAGCATTGGCATTTACACACATACACCTGAAGCGCACGCACACACTGCGCACATGCTCCGCAGCTTGCCTGTCTTCAGGTCTTCACTGACAACCACCTTTTCGCTATGACTCCTCTACCCAAACTTTCAAGGATTCCTCATAATACATATCCTTTTGCATATTTTTCTCCTTAGCATTTCTTAGTTTATCTCTTCCTTATGCTGTGAATTAGCTCTTACTTGGAACATGTTACATGAGGGTAGGGGTTGAGGGCTGTTTAATTTCCTGCTGAATCTCCAGTGCTAACACAGTACCTAATGTTCAGAAGTGCCTCAGTATCTGTTAAAAGAAAAACACTCTGCGAATCATTATACCCAACTCCAAAGATTCTTTAATTTTCATAGCCATATGTTTAACAGTCTATGTTTGGCCCAGACTGAACAGATGTTAATGGAATTAGTGGAAGTGAAAGAAAAGAGGCAGTGGAGAGGATACAAAATGCACCAGAGCACAGACTGCTGTGAACAGAGCAGGTGGAAAAGCACATGGCATACACAGGGAATTCTACATGATTCAATATGATGCGAAAAGGTAAATAAAAGTAAGGCTTAAAAAAAATCAGGGTAAGTTTGGGCAGGGAAGAACAGGCAGCTGATACAAACATTTTCAAGGAAGAAGCAAAATGAAGTATGGAAATACAGTGAATTAGAATAAAGGAAGTAGGTGGAGAAACAAAATGAAAGGGTTGAACAAAGCCAGTGGTTGTTTTTACCACAGTGGGATATTTGTCCAGTGTTGTTAAGCCCAAGGGAAGCCCCTAACACATGAAAAATTTAAGTGAGAAAACAGAAAATCAATAAATGGTTCAAGAGATTCTTTCCAAAATCTGGTTTAAAACACAAAAGAGGAAGATTGGAAATGAAATACTAGGTCAAGTCAACAAGTTGTAAATTTCAATGTCTTTGACACTTTGTTTCCTTTTTTTTGTCAAATGTTGAGAAAATTTATTTGAAAAGTAAAAATGAAAAATGGGGGAGAAACTGGCTCTCCAAAGCCTGGGCCAAAAAGAAAAGAAAAAGTAAAACACAAGTACAGCCTGGGGGACACAGAGCAGGCTGTCCTGAGGAAAACCACCAGAGCCCACAGTTTTCCTCAGATAACATGGCATGTCTCCAAAGACAAAATTTATACTGCTTCCCCAGTTGCATGCTTTCTCTTCTTTAATCTCTAACAATTCTGTCACTAAGTAACTTCAAGGGGTGCTTGCTGGGTGTGGTGGGACACACCTGTAATCACAGCCCTTGACTCCCGAGGCTGCAGCAGGACAATGCCCCAAGTCTGAGGCCAGCCCAGTACATACAGTGCATTCAAGCCAGCCTGAACTCCATAGTGAAACTCTGCTTCAAGAAAGAAAAGAAAAATCCCAAGTGAATTTTTCTAGCACCTTCAAATACTATGAAAGTTTTATGACTTTTGTTTTAATTTACATGAATTCACCTTCATTTCACTTTGAGATTTCCATATTTAGAAGTGGAAACAAAATTCTGAACCACAACTGTGTGGTATAAGCTTGGTTGTCTCCCTGATTTGTTTTATTTGGGACTTTTTTTTTCAGTATCTTGTGTTTGCAAGGCCTTTGTGGAGCCACTGAGCTCCATTCCTGGCCCCTTTGAAAGCCCTATTTGACTGGCTTTAGGATCTCACAGCGGGCTGATGGAGTACTCCCAGATGTGTCCAGGTGGGCCACAGACATGTGGCCTTGGGGTCTACGTCTGGTCCTAGGCCTCTTCCTCTCTGCTTTTGTTCCCTGCTTGCCTTCCTGGCTGTCATAAACAACACGGCTTTGTTCACCAGGCCCTTCCACCATGATGTTTCTGTCTTGGAGTCGGTAGATCATGAACAAATCCCTTACAACATGAGATAAATCAAACATCCCCTCAACCTTAAGGGAGTTGGGAACTGGTCCAGCAATGGCAAAGCTAAGGTAACATACTTGTGCATTGCTTTGTTCAATCAACTTCTATTTATGGAGCACGTTCTTCATTCTAGGCAAGAGGACATTGCCAGAACAAAACAACAATCTTTGTTCTGAAAAGTATCATTCCTGTATTAATCACTTTCCATCACTGAGATAAAATACCCAACAGTGACTTCTTAAAGCGGTTGCTATGGCTTATATTTCAACATCCCTGCAGAGCCTCATGCACCCAGAGGTGGGGATTGGGGAAGTGACTGGTTCGCTGGGATCCAACACTCATCAGTGGATTAGTCCCTGGATGAGTTTATAGCTAAATGTGATTTGGAAGGGAAAGACTGTGGGGTGGAGTATATAGGTCCCTGGGGGCATGGCCTAGGAGGATCTATCTCCTGCCATGCTCCATTGATTTGTTCTTCAACCCTACCATGGACTGTTTCTGCTCTGTGATGCTCCTCTGCCATGCCACCCTGCTTTGGAGCCAGCTGCCTATGGAATGAAACTTTCTATAAACTGTGAGTCAAAGTCAACTTTTGCTTGTTAAGCTGTGAGTATCGGGTACTATGTGTCAGTGATGATAGAATAAGAAGATGACAGGTTTATCTGGCTTGTGATTTCAGAGGGTTCAGTCCAGTGCAGAAATGATGGTGGAAGTACCAGGCAGAGGAAAACCATTCAATTTATGGCAGTCAGAAAACAGAGGAAGGAGGCACAGCACTGACTTGCCCCTCCCCATGGCTTATCTCTTCCACCTTGACACTATTCTTCAATGAACTCATAAATAGGTTAATCCACTAAGAAGTATAGTACCACCATAATCCAACCATGTTCCAAAAGCACCACTTCTTAACATGTGAAACTTCTGGGGAACATTTTATATATATACTCTGGAACAATTCTTTGGCACAGACAGCTTAATAAACCTCAATATAATATACCCATGGAGATAAACTGTATGAAAAAACGAAGCAAGGTCATAAGCTGAAATGTTAAAACAGCGTATTTTATGTATGGTGGCATCTGGATGAAATGTGTCACAAGATGACCTGGGGCATAGTATTCCCCAAAACAGCACAGGCATAGACATGGGAACACTGTGAAAACAATGTGCTGAGTTCAAAGACAGATCCTGTGGAGCCCCATAAGGATGTGAACATTTACTCTGAAGAAATAAGAAAAATGAGGAAGGCTCTGAGCAAAAAGGTCAAACATTACTGTGTGGAGGGCACCAACTACCCAGGCAACTAACACAAGGTAACAGTGATTTGCTTATTAGTGGTATAGTCTGGACTTATTTTGCAGGTTGGAAGCGCTGAGTATGTGGGAAGATGAGACAAGTTAAAGGTAAGTCTTTTCTCCTTCCAGAGCAATTGAAAGAGTAAAATGTACCACTTTCTGAAATGGGAAGACCAAACTGAAAAACTGGGGATGTGTACTTTTGGCGGTAAATTTTGAGATGTCTATTAACTTCTACATAAAGATTTTTAAAGACTATTTACTTGGAGAGGTTTTAGCTACGATTAATAAATCACCAGTATAGGTATAGATAATTTTCAAAGGGATAAAGAAGTACCAAAAAGAATAAATTAAAGGAATATTTATTATAGGAGGAAAGAGTAAATATCAGTAAAGTTCTTTTTAAAGAAGTAGCCATGAACCAAGAGCAGATTTAGGGAAGGGTGGTATGCCAGAAAGAACTATGTATTTCAAAGTTCAAGAAGGGATCAATATACATCAAAGCCATTGCATGGGCCAGTTGAGCCACATAGACTGACTAGTGCATTTAACTGGACGACTCAATGACTGTTAAAAAGGTCCTTTGGTGACGGACAAGAGTATGCATCACATTCAGGAGCAAATACAAGGTTCTCTCTCAAGAACTTTGAACAAGTTCTCCTGAAAAAAGATTAAGTGAGCTGGAGGACGTTGGAGAAAAGAGGCAAAAGTGATGCGGAACTGTGGAGGGCAGAGTGAACTGCGGTGCTCTCACCGGGACTGTATCACAGTGAAACAAGCTGGCACCGACGTGCGCTTGCTCCAGTCCAACATCTGGTGCAATACAGCAGAATGTTGTCAGCCGGAGAGGTGATAGCCAGGACGGTACGGGGATGGTACCAGAGCCCTGCAGAATAGAGCACAGTAACGTTCGGTCTGGTGGCACCTAGCGGAGGCGCCTGAGCGTCCGAACACGGAGGGAGGCCTGAACTCGGACGACTGCAAACTGGGAAACACACCAGCAAATACCAGCAGACCTAGGAGGGAGGGGCATACCAAACAAAGAGAGTAAGCGCAGCAGGCCTAGCGCCCAGAGGCTACAGAGCTCACCCGATGCCGCCGGGTCACCCTGTCCTGCGAACCGGCCCGGGTCCCAGCGCCAGAACTTACAAGTGGTTCACTGACTTGTGGACGTTGCTTGTAGAGGTGGGCATGGCTGCGGTCGGCTGGGGTGCTGGGGGGCCCACCCGGTCCCGGCCGTGCCCACTGTCCCCTTATCCAACCGTCGGCGCCGCGGGCCAGGCCTGGAGAGCGTGGCGGGCGCCATGGCGACGGCGGCCCGGGCAACAAGCGGCCGCGCGGTTGGCTGGCGGCGGGGGACCGAGGGGAGGGCGGAGGCGGAGGGGAGGGCAGAGGGTTGGCGGAGGGGAGGAAGCTCCGGACACCGCCTCGGAGGAGGAGGAGGCGGGCGGCCGGGCCCAGGCCCCTCCCAGGCGGCGAGTCTCCGGCTGCAGGCGGATGGATGGGGCGTCTTCAGGCCGTGGTGGCAGTGGCGCAGGCGGCGGCGGGCGCGGCGGCAGCGGCTGTAAGTGGGGGCGGCCCCGGCCCCCCCCCGTCCTCCCCCGCGGGTGCGGGGCGCCCCGAGTAGTCCTCGTCCCTTTTGCGGCGTCCCCTCCCCCACTGCAGAGCGCCGCCCGGAAGACCCTGCACTTCCGGGGCGGGACTTCCGCAGGACGCTCCGGCTTGCGAGGGCGCTTGCGCAGCGCCCGCGCCGTCCGACCCTTCCCGGCCGCCGTCTTTCTCCGTTCGCGGTGGCGACGGCCCGGGGCTCCCCGGCGTCCGCGGCTCGCTGGGAGTCCGCTGCGGAGTGAGTTCGCCTCGCGCCGTTCGCTTCCGCCCTTCGTCCTGTGGGCCCCTGGGTCCCGTCGGGGTGGGGCTAATTGGCCACTCCCCTTGACTCCACCTCTTTCTCGCGGACGGTCCCGGCCCGAGGCTCCCGCCTGCACTGCGGGATGCTAGACCAGCCCGTCCTGTACCTGGGGAGTGCAGAAGGGATGGGCGACCAGACGACGGTCCTGCCGTGATTGAACGAGGGCCTCCCGGCCGTGCCTGCTCCCTTCGCAGTGGCCTTGTTCCTTCAACCCATAGTGGGCCGATCCTTGCCCTGGAGTCCGGCTATGGTCTTCGCATGCTGTATGACCTTGGGCGAGTCACTGCCCCTGTCTGGCTTCAGGTTTCTTTTTTTAAAGCTTCCTACACCACTAAAACTGATTTTGCAGAAATCGTTGTGTAAAATTATAAGACCGACCTACCGAGGTCGCTTAGCTGAGATTACCCAGAGTTGACTGAACTGCCTTTGAGAATGGGTGAAATAAGGCGACTAAATTTTGGGGTCGCTTTCATTTCTGTACCAACGATTCCAAATTGCATGTCTCCAGGTTCATTCATGTTTTTCTGACATTGTCGAGGGACCCCTGACCCATTTCCCAGTCATCGTTCTAAAAATTCAAGACTGGGAGCGTGGTGAGCTTGAGCAAGCGTGGGTTCTGTCTCGTCGCTGCTGAGGTTCTCTTTCCTTTCATCCAGATGGTGTGGTGGCTCGATTCTCCCAGTGCCTGGCTGAGTTTCGGACGTGGTTAAGAACCAACTGGTTGAGGTTCAATGCAGACAAGACGGATGTGATGCTGGTAGGCAGGGGCGCCCTTGGCGATGAAGGGAGGGAAAGCGCAGACTCCCTCAAGGAATGCGTGGCCGCTGTGTTCCAGTGTCTGGGAACTGCTCACGGCCTGTTGTTCCCAGAGCTGGGTGAGAAAAACAACAGCAGTGTGAGAACGGCAGACATTGTAGTTTGTAACACACTGATCGAATTATGCCACCCGATAATACTGTGTAGAGATACGAAAAGAAAAATAAAATTGTTCTTTGAAGAAGTGGCAGGCTAGAAGTGTTTTAGGGTGGCCTTAATAAAAGATGGTGCTTATTGTGCATAGATGCGGGGATTCCAGATGTAATGCAGTTCTGCTTTTGCAACCTGCATTCTGCCCACAAAAGGTAAATTCAATTTGTCTCAAATGCCAATTTTTTTTTTTTGAGACAGGGTCTCACTTTGTAGTTCAGGCTTGCCTTGAGCTCACTATGTAGCCTAGGCAAGCCTTGAACTCAGCAATCCTCCTGTCTCTGCCTCCCGAGTGCTGGGATGACAGGCGTGAGCCACCATGCCTGGCACTGTGGTATGTGGTATTGATTGCTGGTGAGCATGACTCACCATGCCCATTATTGTTTTATGTGGTTACCGTGATTGAACTCAGGACCTTGTGCTTGCAAGGCAGACACCGGAACCACTGAGCTAAATCTCCAGTCCCTCAAATGCCATTTTAAAAAATTAAGTTTTTGTATTTAGACATTTCCAGGCAAATTTGTAATTTTACTCTCCAATTGTGAAGATGTGATACAGGCTGTCGCTTTTAGTAAACAGTTTATAAAATAAGTTCAAAAAGGATTTAAGGGCCCTGGAAATTATTAAATATAGGATCTCCTTTTAGGGTTTTGGATATATTATAATCATCTGTTTCAGCCAAGCAACCCCACAATAGAGATTGTAATGGGGATTTTCTTTTGCATTTTGACCCCACAATAGAGATTGTAATGGGGATTTTCTTGTTGCATTTTGAGAGGCACCTTTTTGGGTTGCATAAACATACCCCTTTTAGTGACTTGTATTTGAATCTGTTGGTACCAAATAAAAGGTTGTATTTCTTAGGTGTATGTAAATGTAAAAGAAATTTAGTTATTAGTTTACTGCACTTGAGGTAAAATCATGACCTTCACTGCATCTTTTACCAGCAGAATAACATTCCAAAGGGTTTGTATGTTTATGAGTATGCGTGTACGTGAATGTGCCTGATAGCTGCTGGGATACTGCTTAGTAACTTTTGAATGTAAGAGTCAGTAAATTGCTTAAAAATAAATTTCCCAAAGTAACAGCAGTTGTGAGTAGCTTAATGTGGCAAAATAGTACTTGCTAAAAACAAGAAGGCTATTTGGTGGGGGAATAAGAACTATTTAGACTTTGTAGTGATATTTTTGTTTTGGGACATTAACTGTAAACTTCACATAAAATTGGAGTTAACCACACTTTAAGCATCGTACACAGTTCTAACAGCTACCGTTTTGGATATCACATGAGTACATAATACAATGTGCTGATTTTGAAAGGTCATAGTTAAGATTGAATTTCCCTAAGTCTGCAGCCCTATTGTGTCCTGTTTTCATTTCTTCTCAGATCAGTAGGCTTCAAAAATGTATTATTAAATCAAAATTCTTGACTTTGCATTTGAATATAAAGAAAATATACGTTGAATTAATCCAAAGTGCTGAAGAACTAGGAATAATGGATGAAAGTAACAAGGAGTGGATTCTGGCTGAATAAACAGGAGGACTTGAGCTTTTTTTAAAAGAGAATCTCCTTATGAGATATAGTGAGTTATTGGAGGTATTCAACATACAGAAAGCCCAGAGGTAGAAGCATTAATGAAGGATTCCTAGCTGGATAGGATAGAGAATTAACTAAGGATGGTAGGTGCTCCCCAACACTGCTTTCCTTAAGGTGGCCTCTGAAATTTTTAAAGCTAAGTAGTTCATTAGGATAAAATGAGATGGAAGTATACTGAACTCAGTAGTAACATGTTACCTATGGCCTGCGGTATTATACCTGTTTCTCTTTACCTTAGAATGATGGCTGACCCTAAAAACCAAACCCACTTTCACAGGCCTGAGTTCAAGTCTCAGTACCAGAAAAAAAAAAAACCCACTTTATAAAAAAGGAACAACATAAAAGAATTCTTCCCCTAAACAGTAATGCCATTTAAAGTTAACATTGCCAGACAATAACACTTCATGCCATTTAATCGTAAAAAGAATGCCCATTCACAAGTGTCTCAGACTCACTTTTCCTGACTTTTAGGGTGTATCCAATTACCTAAGGGATCATGAGTCCCTGCTTTTTGTCAGTCACGCTATTTCTTAGCCATTTAACGAAAGAAACAAAGATTCCGTGAACCAAAAGGAAGCGAGTTATTCTTAAACTTTGTATAACACCACTTCAGGTTTCCAGCCAGCTAGACTTAATACGTTAACGTCACCATTTGAGTGGAACACCATTTGAGTGGAACGCCCTCTTTGACCCCAGTACAAACCCGTGGGGCGTTCTCAGCAGCCCCGTCACTGCTCCGGGCTGTGCCCAGCGCAGGTCCACACATCCATTGTTCTTTGCCTTCAGCTCTTTCCTCAACTACATCAACTGTTTGGATATGAACTGGTATTTTTATAAAGTTATTTTGTTTCCAACCCAAAGTCTTACCAGGGTAGCTCCTAGAAACTGTTTATCTACGTGAATATTTTATTTACTCAAGGAATCCTATATTTTCTTAAAAATAAAATGGAAATACTGTACAGTACAGTTAATGGTGCGATTTGTTTGTAGACTTGGGAACCCTAAAGTTTTCCTTTCTCTTCTTTCCTTTGCTTTTCTTTCAGTAGAAAATGTGCATCAGATGTTTATGTTTAATTGGTTTACAGACTGTCTGTGGACTCTTTTCCTGTCAATTTACCAGGTAATGTCCTTTTGCTTAGCAGCTCCTTCATATACCTGTCAATGCAGCTTATTCATGCACAACTTATTATTGGACATAAGAGTTTCAGGTCAATGTTGAATCGTTGGGAACAGGAAGATACTTGATAAGGTCTAGAGTTTTAAGATCATACAAATAATGCACCTCCATATTGCATTCTGAATATGAATTGAAAAAATATATATAAACATATGCACCTATGCACTAAATTGTATCACTGGCATCACATTATTTCGAGGGAATCTAATTCTCATTTAACTGATTTTGGTAGTTTTTGAAATCGTATTAAGGAGAATCCTTGAACATTTGGATAAAGAAAGGTCTTTTAAAGTCAGATTTATTAATCCTGCTTTAGTTAATTAATTACATAGTGACTGTTTTAATGCTGCCTTTTGATTAGCCAAGGGTAAGGGAAGTGAGACATGTTACCTTGAAGCCCTGGGCCCTGAGGAGGGCCATTGGCCTCGCGGTGTGGCAGCTGCGGGCCCGCATCGGGGCATCTTCGGTGGCGAAGGAGTGGGTTCGCCCGCCCTCCGGGCGCTGAAGTAGGGCAGGGCAGCTTGCCAATGTTTCACATTAAATGATGTTGCCTAGTTGTCAAAAATTCGTCCTCTGCATAGGTACCTACCAGTGGCTTCCCCAAGTGTGAGAAAACGCGGCGGGACGGAAGAGCGCAGGCCACCAGCCCTCCGGCGGGGTCGCCGGGCCCGCATGTCCTGTGGCGGGGCGGCCGCCCAGGGCTGCGGCGCTAATTCTGGGCAGCTCGCGCGCCCCCGCCGGCCCCGCCCCCGCCCCGCCCCGCCCGGCCCTCTGCGCGCCGCCGTGCTCGGCCCTCCCGCGGGGCGCCGCGAGGGGGCGGGGCGGGGCTGGCACGCGCGGGCGGGCGGGCGGCTCCTGCGCGTGCCCGCCGAGGCGGCGGCGGTGAGGCGGCGGCGACCGTGTCCCGTTGCCGAGTCTCACATCCGGGTTCCGGCCGTGACCCAGCCGCGGCCGGCGCGGAGATGTGACCCGGCAGGACGGCGAACATGGCGGAGGTAAGGGAGCGCGCTCCCTCCCGCCCGAGCCGCCGCGGCGGGGAGCGCACCGGGCCGGGCCTGCGAGGCCGCCCCGGCGCCGCCGCCCACCTGTTGTCCGGAGCAGGCCGCGCGGCCGGCGGGGGTCCCGGAACTCTTAGTTGGGCCGGGACCGGGGCCTGGGGGGCGGAGACGCGGCGGGACGGGGGTCGGTGAGGAGGGGCTCCGAACGCGCGACTTCGTCCCGGCTGCGGGCCGTGGGCCGCAGCCCAAGTTTGACCCGGCCTGGGCGGGAAGACGCCAGCTCGAGGCCCCGCAGATGGGTCCCGCTTCCTGACACCCCGCTGCCTGCCCGCGCCCCTGGCTTGTGTCCCGCTTAGAACTCCCTTCGCGCTCGAAAAATTGTACCTTCCGTCTGAATCAGAGCTCCCTCGTACTTTCCTTCTCTTCGCTTGGAGGTTTTCCTCATTTCTCTCTGCGCGTTTTCCGGGAAGCCGGTTCCCGCACCCCTGCCCCCCGCGCCGGGCGCCGGGCGCCGGGCGCTGTGCGCTTTTGGGCCTCAGCCTGGGGCCGACGACCACTGCGGGCTGTAATTAGCTGGAACTCAGCCGGGCTGTCGAATTTCTGTGTTGCCTCTCAAGTTAGCTCTTCAACATCGGAAGCGTTTGGCTTGTTTCCTTTCCTTCTTCCCAATCTGCGAAGGAAGTTCGTGATTTCTTTCCCCTAAGCTCGTAGCGATGTCTTTGGACTTTTTGGCCGCTTTGAGATGAGCAACTGGAGGTTTGAGTAATAAGGCATCGCTTGCTCGGAGTTGCCATTTTCGAGGTTTACAGTCAGGAAGTCGATTTTATTTACTCTCCACCCCCCACTGTTGGACTCCTTTATTTGCTACTTGAAGTAGATGCTGAGTCCTTCTACCAGTGCCATAAGATCCTCTTTAAACCTCAGAATACCGAAAGTGGGTCGATTTCTGAGGCCTTCCGTGGACCTGTTGAGTTGGACGGACCTGGAGGTTTGTTTCCGGGATAGTTCTTTGGATGTTACTTCTGCTTCTGCCACAGAAACGGGTTTGTATTTATGTCCAGGAGCTTTTGCTGTTACAGGAGGAGGGGATTTTACTGTGGCAGCACTATTTGCTGCTAGTACTCGTTTTAAAACATTTAATATTTTTATACACGACTAAATTTAGATCTTAGTTTTATTTTCGTGCCTTTTGCTCTTTGTCGTTGAAGAATTGTCTTTCAAGGCCCCCTTGCCCAAAGAACACAGTTCTTTCCCTTAAATACCTGGGTTTAACTAGGAAGCTGACAGTCCTTGCAGTGGGAGTGTGTAGCTTCCTTACTCCTTTGTCATCAGTCTTCAGTGGACTGCTTTCAGTGGACACTTGTTAGATAAGCTGCAGTGTGCTACAAAGATAGCACGTTTCTTTGCATGTAGTGTTGAGCTTTAAGTGACATTGCCATACTTCGAGGCAAGATGTTACTGGAAAAAATAGCTTAGTGTATGAAATTAATTGACATTGACTAGAAGTTTATTTAATTGATTTTTTTCGCAATTAAAGATGGCTGCATTGATGTAAAACAAGGAAACTTTTTAGTCACTGGTTCTTTTGTCATATTTTTTAGACTATATGCTTTAAGTTTTTAGAAACATTTCATTTGGAGAATGGAGTTCCTTTTACAGGAATATATGGATAGTTCAATTTCAAGCAGAAAGAAAACCCTAATTTTATGTTCAGTGCTTTTTTTTTTCTTTTTTATTGAGACAGGGTCTCACTTTGTAGTTCAGGCTGGCCCTGAGCTCACTATGTAGCCCAGGCAAGCTTGGAACTCAGCAATCCTCCTGCTTCTGCCCCCCAAGTGCTGGGATTACAGAGGTGAGCCACCACGCCCGGCTTTTAATTTTTTTTTCAGTGCATTTATTTAATGGCCTACTCTCTTTAAGTAATTTTTTATATTTTTCAGTTATTTGTAGATGGTTTTATTTACAGTGACTTCAGAGGAAGGGTGAAGGAACCTTCTTGATGTGTCTTGTATGAAATTTTAGATGAAGAGATGAAAAGTAAAATTAATTTATAATTTTCTTAGACTTACAACTTTAGCGGCTGGAAGATTTTTAAGACGAGTGTTTCAAAAATTAATGAAAGAGAAATGCTTAATTATAGAAAACTTTTACTTTGTGGTGCTTGTGATACAGTTAACTTGTATTCATTTATACTGAACATTGTGCTTTTGATGGAGTAGACCTGAAGGGGGACTAGCTATTGAGGAAGTCTGTCTCTAGAGAAAACTGTAGGTACTGTGCTTTGGGTTTTTTTTTCCATGTTGTTTATTATATGAGAGAAGGACCCTAATTTGTTTTTCTAGGGAAAAAAAAAACCCTTAAATTCTTGAATATAAATTGTTTTCAGTGTGAATAGGATAGTAATTTTTTTATATTTGATCAGATGATCCTAGTGAATCCATGATATATTCATTTAAAGGTCTCTGGTTGTGATAACATTAAAAACATTTAATGTGGTTAGAAAAAATTGTGTATGATCCCTTTTTAAATGTTTTTTTGTAACATTTCTCATTATCCCTGAAAATTGTTTATCAACCATCTACAAGGAGGCTTTCCTACTCATACTTCAAAGGAGGAAATTATAGGGTAGTTAGAGTTTTACAAAGGCAGTGAGAGGGAAAAAAACGAGAAAGAAGTAGTTGATCCTTTGGGTTTCATAAGGAATGTCGGGTAGAGACCTTTGGGAATGAACAATTTGTCATTTATTTCAGTTTGTAAACACGAGGGACCATATTTCTCAAGGAAAAGGAGCACAATATAGTGCAAAACCTCTTTTTTCATCTAAGCCACATTTCTGTAGAGAAAAAACATAAGCAGATTTGCTTAATGTAATTAGTATTAAGTATTTTACTATTTCTAAAAATATACACAAAGTAATACATTTGTCCATTCGTCTCTCTTAAAAAACAATCTTCGTTTGTTGGGGATTTACCTCGGTGGCACCATGCCTTCCTTGCAAGTGCAAGGCCATGAGTTCAATCCCTGGTACCACAAAAAAAAAAGAAAAATTGAAAAGTAAAAACAAGCCTCTTAGCATTTTTTGCATATTCTTGGGGTTTTTTTTTAAGACTCATTGTTTCTCTTTACAGTGTTAATTTCTCCCTAAAAACTTGTTTCAGTGCAATGAATTTAAGCTTTAAGTAATTATACTAGTTAAAAAAAAATGTTTTTAGTATCTGTACCTCAGCGCTTCTAAGATCTGATCCAAGGTACAGTAGGCAGGAATTCCAGTGCATGATGAACCTAAAAAGTTAAATTTCATGAGAGTAAGAACCCGATATAGCTCGGCATGGTGGCACACTGCTATAATATTACACTCTGGGAAACTGAGGTAAGAGGATCCCAAGTTCAAATGCAGCTGGGCAATTTGGGGAAAAGGGACTGGGAATGAAGGCCCATCACTGATACCAAAAGAAAAAAAAAGAAAAGGGAGGGGAAAGTTGAAGTATTTGATAATTTAACAAAGAATCGGTAGGAAAAATGAGTTACTTTAATATAATTTAGAAATAATGATATTCAGATCAAATCTTTATGCAGATGGGTTCAAAACTCATTACAGTGATTAAACTGTTCTTCTGATCTTAGAATTAGAACTGTTTTAATTATGCTTAAAAATGGAAAAATTTCAAGGTGATGCCCTTCGTCTTTTCCCTTTAGTCTTAGATATTAAAAAAGGAAATCAGAAGAAACTGTTAAGGATATCCCATCCAAGCTAAGTATCCCTTAGTACTGTTACATATTTTGAGTAACTTAAATGAAAGTAAAGAACTTAGATTTCAAAGGAAATTGAACTAAACTTGAAAAAGTCTACATACTTTCATCATAGAGAAAATGAAACTGAGGAGATAGCTTCAGCAGTTTCTCCCATATCACACAGCTAGTCTGGCACAGTGAAAGGTGAAGACCAGACTTTGAATTCCTTGACTTTATTTTCCATAATGCCATTCTACCCTCATAGTAAATTTGGCTGACTTTAATTCCAACCTGAATTTAAATTTTTTATACTGTAGGTTCCTCACAGTCACAAAGCCAAGGCAAGGACAGTTTTCTTTGGGGGAAGGGATGGTCAACCCTTGGCAGTTGGCACTCTTGAGTTTGTATCCTGGAATGGGTTGAATGGGTTGAGGCTGGCTTAGCCTCCACATAGCGCTTGGTGATGGAATTTGGTTTAAGGAGATAATTGTTCAGTTATTTGCATTGAAAATAAGATCTTGATTGGCTGGAATAAAAGATATAATGTATTCTTTGTGGTTTTAATACATTAATTTTTAAAAATAAAAATAATGAGGGCCGGAGGGTTAGCTCAGTGGTTCTGGCGCCTGCCTCACAAGCGCAAGGTCCTGAGTTCGATCCCCGGTAACCACATACAATGTTGGGCGTGAAGACTCAAGCCCACCAGCAATCAGTACCACTTACCACAGTGCTGGGCGTGGTGGCTCACGCCTGTAATCCAACACTTGGGAGGCAGAGACAGGAGGATTGCTGAGTTCGAGGTTTGCCTAGGCTACATAGTGAGCTCAGGGCCAGCCTGAACTACAAAGTGAGACCCTGTCTCAAAAAAATAAAAAATAGGGCCGAAGGATTAGCTCAGTGGTTCCGGCGCCTGCCTCGCAAGCGCAAGGTCCTGAGTTTGATCCCCGGTAACCACATATAATGCTGGGCATGGAGACACGCCCACCAACAATCAACAGCGCATACCACAATGCCGGGCGTGGTGGCTCACGCCTGTAATCCCAGCACTCGGTAGGCAGAGACAGGAGGATTGCTGAGTTCATGGTGGCTTGCCTGGGCTACATAGTGAGCTCAGGGTCAGCCTGAACTACAAAGCGAGACCCTGTCTCAAAAAAATAAATAAATAAAAATTAAAAAATAAAAATAATGAGCCGGGTGTGATGGCTCATGCCTGTAATCCCAGCACTCAGGAGGCAGAGACAGGAGGATTGCTGAGTTCGAGGCTTGCCTGGGATACATAGTGAGCTCAGGACCAACCTGAACTACAAAGCGAGACCCTGTCTCAAAAAAATATATATGAAAAATAAAAAAATAAAAATTATGATAATACTCTAGACTTTCTTCTGGAGTCAGTCTTTTATTCTCTCCCAAATCAGTTTTCTGGTGTGTGGGACATTTCCCACCATTTCCCATCATGTTCTGGACAAGTGTAAAAGAAACATTTTAACACATCTGAGGTATTATTACAACTCCTAGCAATTTTATCAAGTAAACCATGTAAACATATTGGGAGAGTTGGAAGCTATAAAAGCTAATCTTTTTTGAAATTTGGTTTAGCCTACTTTGTATGTGTTTGTCTGCCTATCTCAAAAACATGTACCAAAAAGAAAATTGTGGTCTTTCAAACTTACAATTTTAAAAAATTATATCAAGTACTAGATTTTATAAAAGATAGTGAAAAAGAGAGAAAATGGCTTATGATTTCATGAGAAATTCTCACTGACTTTAAACAAACAGAATAATGCATAAAAGTGACTAGAAAATTCCAACAGTACAGAAAAATATCAAATGAAGAGCCACCTTTTCTTGACCCACTTTAACAGATTATTGTTAATGCTTTTGAAGAAAAACACTGTATGAATGTTCTAGCTTAGTTTTCTGCATTTTCTTCTATCACTTTCGTTCACATTTTTTCTCCTCTAACAGTTTTTTTTTTTTTTGAGACAGGGTCTCGCTTTGTAGTTCAGGCTGGCCCTGAGCTCACTATGGTGCCCAGGCAAGCCGCCACGAACTCAGCAATCCTCCTGTCTCTGCCTCCCAAGTGCTGGGATGACAGGCGTGAGCCACCACATCTGGCATTGTGGTATGCGGTGTTGATTGTTGGTGGGCGTGTCTCCACGCCCAGCATTACAGGTGGTTACTGGGGATCGAACTCAGGACCTTGCACTTGTGAGGCAGGCACCGGAACCACTGAGCTAACCCTCCGGCCCAACAGTTTTCATTTTAATGGATTCATACTGTTACGTTGTTTTGAAGAGCTATATCATTGTTAGCTAGTTATGGGATGGACTGTCAGCTCTCCCTAGCTCTTTGCTGGGGACAACGTTGTGATAATGAATGATATACAGATATATTAGTGTACCTGCTAGGTATATTAATAGAGTTCAGCTCATGCTGGCAAAATAACCTGTCCAGAATATTTGAAATAACAACTCATTTTTACCAATAATGTGTGTGCATTTTGAATAGATTTTGATGCCCAATTTAGAATTTTCGCTGTCTACTCATGGTTTGAGCATTTTCTAAAAATAGCTTATAAAATGTTTGTTTACTTTGGGTTTTGTTTTTCTAGTTGACTATAGTAATTAGTGGTAAATATTTAGGTTTTCCTGGAGAATTTTATTAGGTGAAGATAGCAGCTTCTAAAAAGACATAGATAATAGTCTGGTGTGACACATGTCAGCTTGTGTTCATGTATTAAATATGCTTTGAACTGATAAAACTATTGCCGAAGGAAAGAGAAAGTAATGAAGGAAGAAAGAGGTGTAGAAAGGAAAGATTATCTGTCTCTCTGGAAGGTAGATACAGAGCACTGAGGAGTTAGGTCCAGCCCTCGGGCTGTCTCCACGCAGCTTATGTCCTCAGAGCAGGGCAGTGGGGTAGGTGTCCCCAGCACTGCAGTTCCCGGAGGGACCTGTAGCTGCGCCCTGGGAAGTATGCGGGAGCCTTTTGCTGCTTTTTCACTTCTAAATAAACGATGCCCTCATTCTTTACTGAAACCATCTTATGTTTGGTACAAAACTCACATTTTATCTTGGAAGATAATCATTTTGTCATGTTCACAGTGTGAACAGTTCAAATGCCAGTTTTCGGAGACTCATCTTTGATTTAAATGCATACAATCAACATCAAGGAACTAATCTCCCTCCTAAACTGATATATTAGAGTTTTATTTTGGAGGTAAAATACTAAAATGTGTCCAGATACTAAATGATCCCAAAGGCGGACCACCCCAGTTTCCTCTCCTCAGCCATAGGTCATCCCAGCACGTCAAATATGATGTGGTCACTAACATAGTCTTGAGACAGTTCTGCTCTGTGCAAGTTGCATTTACAAATGCTGCCAGATCACTTAACATTGGATATGTTAATGAGCAGAAAGTATATGGAACCCTTTTCAGAGCTTAAAAATGGTCACTGTGTGTCAGTAAAACAATGATCAGTGTGGTGTTTATTGTCATTTAGTTCTGGTGAGGCCTATAAACTGGAGTATAAGAAGTGCCATTTACTATTCAGTATTTCTGTACTAACATCTAATATCAGTAAAACCATGCCTTGGGGGGGTTGTTTGTAATCAAAATTATTAGAGCATTCAAAAAGAACTAAATGCTAACAAGTACTATTAAGCTATTTCATAAAAATGCTGGTTCTTCTTGTTTATGCCATACAAATACGTCCCAGAAGCTTGCTAACCAGGCAGACAGCATAATAGACCACTCTAAGCCAATCCCACAGCCTGGAATGGGACAAAAATGGTCCTATCCTGCTGTAGTCCTACATAGAGTCTGGGCTTCGGGAACGTGAAGTAGAAGCACTTGGTTTCATAGTGTAAGATCCTAATTTGCTAGGTAGTAATTTGTGTGCCAGGTAATCCATTTCGAGTCAGGAAGGGATAGCTGTGCCTGTTGCTTTCCTTGCCAGCTTCCCATTAGAGAACCAGCTTTAAAAGCACTGAGTCAGTCGTGTTCTAGCGGAGAAACTTAAATGATGGCAGTGGTGTGATACTGGAAATATGCAATACTAACAGGAACACCGCTATTGGAAGCATTTTAAGGACAAACAATGGGACTTTGAAAAACGTGTACAGAGGAACCTAGGCTAAGTCAGCACGTGTGGATCTAGAGTGCTGTCCACACTATGCTACCGTGCACGGTTTTCCAAATGGAATTGATTGTATTGTATTGGTTTGTTTTGTGGGGTTTTTTTGTGTGTGCCAAAGATGGAATTCAGGACCTTGTTTTGGTGAGGCAGGTGTGGCGCCACTGACCTACATCCCCCGCCCTCCAAATGGAGTTTAAACACCTCACTGGCATTTGTTTCAGAGCTCAAGCTTTTGAAAACTTGGGCATTTTTCTTTCTGCTCTGTTCTCCTTGACTGTATGCCTCCTTACTCAGCAGAAGGAAAGAACACCACCCAGCCCTGTGCCGCATAGGCCGGTGCTCTGGGCCTCCCTCATCCCTGTCTTTTAATGGGCCTGAGGCGGTTCCTCCAAATGAGCTGTCAGGGGTTCATTCATGAAGTGTGTGCTGTCTGAGCATCCTCGGACTTACTGTCTTTGGTAGGAATTTATGTTTATAGATGACTTGTTTATACTTGTACATTAAGATAAAATACAGCCATGTACTCTCAAGTGGTAACAATGCCAAAGTTGCTACCAGTTTCATTTTTAAACTTTTCCCCTTGTTTGTGGGTAGTTTCCAGAGGCAGCAGGTACAGAGGAGGAAGGGTGACTGCAAGTCCTCACAGCGGGCCCAGCACCTCTGAGTCCCAGCGGCTGGCAAGGCCATGCTGACATGAAAATAGGGCTTTTGTTAGTAAAGTTGCCTGTTTCAGTGTTCATTACTTAATTTTTCCTTTTGCTTTTTTACAATATAAATTTTCTTGAAAACTATATCTTTAAAATGTTTCTGTCTCCCTTTTCACAACTCATTTTTAAAGTCATAACATTGATAGCAAACTTTAGTATGTAGTTTTTTCTGTATGTATCAATACAATAAAGGCTATTTCAGAAAGGTTCAAGACCTAAATGCATATTTTAATCCATATATGGTATAAGGCCTAGGTTTGTTTTCAAAAATGAATGCATTCCATATGATTGTTTTTACTTAAGATTCAGGAGCATTTGAGTTTTTCCTCTGCATTTATATGTGGTGGAAGGGAAACACTGCTCCATGCTAAGGAGGAGTTCCTCTTAGATGGTCTGGACATTAGAATTTGCATTAGAATTTGAGTGTCACATTAGTCACTGAGTAGTTTTTCTTATGTTTGTAAAGATATAGTATACAAATATGCTAATTTGTTGTCTTTTCTCCCCCTTAGCCATCTGTTGAATCTTCAAGTCCAGGTAAGTATTTTTCCTATATTTTTAATAATCTCTACTTGACTAATATTTGTCCTATTAGTTGCATAAAGGCTAGAGGAGTTAGACTGTCATCTGACTTGCTTTTCTTCTGAATGCTTTTCTCTGGGGAGAAAGAAATGGATGAAATGTTTGACTGCCCATGAAAGTACAGGTGAGGCTGCTGTGAGTTCATCCTCATGCCTATTTTCTCTTTCTCTCTCTCTTCTCTTTCTCTAATTGCCATGTGTATATCTTATTTTTACATTATTTTAATGAAGTATATATGAAATATCTTTGAAAAGGGAATCAGCTTAGAAATGTGTAAGGAATGAAAAGTTATTGAGGGAAATAACTGTTCACGTATTACTGTGGGAAGGAAACATGCAAAAGATACAACAGTAAGTATTTAGTATTATACATTAATTACATTAGCCCTAGATTATAGTAGTACCAAGTTTTATCCTCTGACCAGACATAAAGATGTTTAATATTTTCCTTCAGATATAGTAGCTTCTTTTATTGTTGTCTTAAAAGTTCCAAATTTGTGATTCTTAGACCAATCTAGACCACATGAGTTTTTTTAGCCACTGTGGTAATCTTTAAAAATTAAAACATTTTCTATAAAATCTAGATTGAGGGTTCATGCTCACTCACAGGATCTAGTACCAGAGGTAGCATGTTCCCACATGTCAGCAACTGGTTGTGTCAGAACACTGTGGAGTCACATCCTAGTGATTGGGCCTCAGTGCTGGAAACAGTATCAGACAGGGACTGCCTCGCACTCGTGCAATGGGCACGGGAGAGGGTGCAGGATGGTAGTGTTTAGCGCCGATGTGCCCCACATTGCTGTGTTTTCATAGTACTTAAACAGTCACATGTCTGTGTTTTAAATTACAGGAAGAAAACTTTATATAATGCTCAGTGTAATATAGGGGTTTAGTGACCCAGCACAAGTGATTACACTCTGTGAGGCATGGGCTGGACTACTTCCAGAACTCTTGAGTAATGAAAGTGCCCCTTTTGCAATTGCTCTATTTCAGCTGAAAACATCTTATTTTTTTCTTACATGCTTGACAAAATACATTATGTTTTGTGACATTTGTGAAACTCTAGGATTTTAACTTTCTGGCTTTTGTATATGTTCTGGATGGTTAGTATTGGTTGTGATCTCACCGCAGTCTAGTATTGTATTCACTGTATTTTTGTTTCCAATATTTTTTCTTTCAAACACATTGAAAAAAACAGGTCCTTGTTTTTGAAGGCAGAGAGATTGCCAGAGGAGTGAGTTTTAGGAATTCCATACATACAGAGTGTCAAATCTGATACTAAGATATGGTCCTGGGATCAGGAGGAATGGAGCTTAAGGAGCACAAATGTTTTTAGTAGCTCTTGCTACTTTGTGATACTTCTTGTTAGACTTGCTTGTTTCTTTTGGTTTTCAGACTAAGGGTGTTCATTTGAATTACACAGTATTTACAATATTTTAAAATAATAATTTATGGGGGTTTTAAAAAAGTTGGTGGGGGAAACCAGGAATAGAAATCTCACAAAAGGGCCGGAGGGTTAGCTCAGTGGTTCTGGCGCCTGCCTCGCAAGCGCAAGGTCCTGAGTTCGATCCCCGGTAACCACATATAATGCTGGGCGTGGAGACTCTCGCCCACCAACAATCAACACCGCATACTACAATGCTGGACGTGGTGGCTCACGCCTGTCATCCCAGCACTTGGGAGGCAGAGACAGAAGGATTGCTG
>PVIC010004751.1:0-61028 GCA_004025085.1 Thryonomys swinderianus | reverse complement strand
GACAGCTTTTATAGAGTGGAATATTTCTATAGGAAACTTGGTGTGGGAATGTGATGAGGGGAAGGAATAAATATGATACAGAAAGAAAATAAAAGAGCATGTATAAAGGGGGGAGGAGGGGGGAGTGGATAGGGATATGGGTAAAAATGAGAATTAACTTGTGGCATATACTGGTACAAATTTCCCAATGTTATATGTGGTTTTGAGATGTATATAAATTGTACCAGTAAAGAATCCAATTAAAAAAAAAAGCACAAGCCACAAGTACATAAAGAACGTGATAGGAGGAGATATAAAGGAGATGTGAGGGTGACAGCTACGCAGTAAGCATAAAAAAGCAGTCCAGGCTAGGGTTCTGGGAGAGATCTCATCAGGAATGTCACCTTATGAGATTAAACACCTTATGAGATTTGCATGACTGTAAGAATCTGTCTAATTCAATGAGAAAATAGAAAAGAAAGCAAACAACAAACACTACAGGATCAAAACTTCAGCATAATTATACCCCAATAATGAAATGCCACGTATGACCTTACTGAAACTACACTGGCAGATGTGGGAGAGGAGACTGAACTCATTTTCCCTATCACTGAGAGAAGCTACAGAAGCCACCCAGGGGCCTACGCAGCACGGGCAACAGAAGAATCAACAGTGCGGCAGATGGCGCAGATGAAGCAGCGCTTGCGCCTTAGGGGAAAGAACTTCAGAGCGCTGAGTTCTCACCTCAGAGACTTGCAGGTCAATAGACGATGACAAGCAAAAATGCACAGAGTCACAGGACATGTTTTGGTTTGGTTGGGGTTCTTTTAGAG
Organism: Thryonomys swinderianus; assembly: GCA_004025085.1. NCBI lineage: Eukaryota > Metazoa > Chordata > Mammalia > Rodentia > Thryonomyidae > Thryonomys > Thryonomys swinderianus. The sequence continues at coordinate 60,216 of PVIC010004751.1, read as the reverse complement.
AAAGGTGTCAATATTAAGTGAACTTTAAAGGGTAGATGTGACAGCACATGCCTGTAATCCCAGCCCTCAGGAGGCTGAGGCAGGAGGATCGCTAGGAGTTCAAAGCCAAGCTGGATTATACAGCAAGACCTGTCTCAAAAATAAACAAAAACATAACCAAATAATAACAACAAAAAAGAATTAAAATGATTATATCTAAGGAAGAACACTGTAAACGCACAGGTGAGGAGACATCTGTTTTTAAAAAATCATGTACAATTATTTGACTCTCTAAATTCAATGGCTTCATAGTAGTGATACAAATCAAAACAACTAGGGAGGTAGCTTTTAGGTAGAACATTTGCCTGTGTATTCAAGGTCCTGAATTTGACTCTCAATGCCACACATTAAAAAAACTTAAAGCTGAAATATTTTAAAAGTTAAAACAATAAAAACATTAAAAGTTAACCTAGGCACAGCAACACAGATCCATAATAACAGCTACTTAGAGGTGGAGGTGCAAGCAGACAAGCTCAAAGCCAGCCTGGGCAACTCACACAGCTCCTGTCAGGAAAAAAAGAAAAAAAAAAAAAAAAAGGAAGAGGAGGAGGAGGAAGAGGCGGAGGGGAAGGAGAAGCAGGAGGGGGGAGAAGGGGAAGGAGGAGGAAGAAGAAGAGGAAGAAGAAGAGCTAGTGTTCAGGGCTCCCTGAACTCTGACTAATAAGAATCTAATGTTCAACTCTGTGCTGGAGATAAATATTTGAGAGTCGACTGCATTAAAGATGAGATCTAAAACAATTCACGACGTGATTTAACATAGTCAACAGTACTATGCGAACACAGAGGAGGAAAAAAAGCACTGAAACAATATTTTTGGTATGCCTAGCACAGTGCTGAAGTTCAGTTAACCTATGTTCCAGTCTCCTCTTTGTATTGGGCAGGTATCTGTTAGCTCCTTGCTAAAGGCTTATCCAACATTATCTTGCCTAATCCCCACACACTCTAGTTAGGAATTACTCTCCCTATTATAGATGAGAAAACAGATTGGGCAACTCAGCTGAGAAAGCACACCCTTCTTCCAGTTCTTCCACTTGTCTGACACCAGAACCTACTGAAAGGTTTTGTGTATATGGTGGCATGGTCTGATACACTTTTTCAAAGGATTATTCTGCACGCTGCTTAGAGAAAGACTGAAGACAGAAAGCCAAGCAAGAAATGAAGTTGGTTTAAATCAGAATGATGGTGGTGAACGTTCTAATTCCTCATCTATGTTGAGGGCAAAATCAGTAAGATTTAAAAGATGGTATGGGCATAAGAGAGGAAACTGCGCATGACTAGAAGGTCTTTGCACTAAGTCCCAGGGAGAACAGTATTAAGAATGTGGGAAACGTGGAAGTAAAACCCAGACCCTGGTTTTGAAAGATGCCTGAGGACACCTAGGAAGATTTATTGAATAGGCACTTGGAAAAGAATCTAATGTTCAGAGAAGTCTGTGCTGGAGATAAACATTTGAGAGCCAACTGCACTAAAGATGATATCTAAAAATATCATGATGTGATTTAAGAATATAGATTGAAGAAGTGTGCCTAGAACTCTACAACACTGCACCATGGAGACACTGGGGAGGAGGATCCAACCGAGAAGATGGCAGAGCAGCCAAGAGAAGCGGAGAGGTGCCCGAGCCAAATGAGAGGTTTGGGAGGGGAGATTCCAAAGTGCCTGGTGCTTCAGAGTAGGACTGGAGCTGCTCCCCTCTGCTTCGGCGGCCTTCCCTGGGCCCCCGGCGTTACCTTGGCTTCTGGACTTTCCATCTCACAGCCACCCAGCTCCCGTCACACGCCCTGCTCCTCCGCTAGCCTTCGGCATAACCCAATCCAGACGCTGCTCCTTCAGGAATCACCCAACCGCTCCAGCCCTTCTTACCACACAGCCCTAAATCACCCAGGGCTCCATGGTCTCAAACAGCCTTCCGAACAAGCCGGCAGCAGGGCACTGAGACGCCACCCTGAACACCGCCCTCTAGAGGGTGCAGAGCACAGCACAGGGCCCGAGGCCTTCCCTCCAGGAGCCAGGAAGCCACACAGTGTCAGGAGCCGGTGGGAGCAACACCGGGAAACGGCAGCTACGGAAGAGAAACACAGCGCCAAGGCCAAGAGCGTGAGCCACCGGCGCTGAGCTCATTCCGCGAGGAGGACGAGAGGGTCCACTCAGGAAGCGCTGAGTGTGAGAGTCTGACGCTCACACCCAAAGAGCACACCTGACCTCCGGGCTCCAGGAGCGCCAAGAAGCTGAGGCTCCTTTCGGTATCTTTTCATCGGACTTTCAAATGCCTGCCTCACCCTCCTCTGTCTGTTCAGCCTCCTACTTCGGCAGGCACCACTCGGACACCCTCTTCCCAGTACGAGGAATAACTTGGTAAGAGGTCACACGATCCTGGTGATTGAAGCCACAGCCTTACCCGAGGCCTGCTGCCTTTGGATGGTTTGGGAAGATTTTGCAGGACAGATAATGCAGAGAGGAAGACAGATTGGAGGGTGGGACGGGGGAAGAAAGCCTGAACACGTGCCCCTCAGTGAGGGGACCCAGGTAGCATCCAGAGGTCAGAGCATCACATGCCCGCCCATCAGTCTGTCCCTCTATCCAGTCAGGCGACTTTCTCTGTGTCCTGTCAGGGTAGGGCCACTGCAGCCACCTAGCGCCCTTGGGATGGAAGGACCACGCTTTCCTCCTGGAAGCCCCAGAGAGCAGGTCTGAGGAGGAAATCTACACGGGTCTGTGTCCCAGGGCCTGGGACGCGCAGGGCCAGGACACAGCTCACCACTCACTCAAAGAGCAAGTGTGGTCCCGGCCCCTGCTGTTCACAGCGCATCAGAATGACTGCCAGGACTTGCGCCTGCGCAATTCCCACCTGCCTGTAAACAAGATGCTCTGACGTTCAAGCGGGGCTCCTGCCTCCTAGGAGCAGCAGCCTCTGCGAAAAGACTCATCTCCTCCGCGACAAACGTCAGCCCTGTTTCACAGACTGTCTCTGAGGCCGGGGAGCAGGGAAGAGGGAAGCTGGGGCCAGCTGCGGAAGAGGCTTTCACTGCCTCTCACTCCTTGAACTGGGACTATGTCACCAGACGATGGCAAACCTGATGGGAACAGCTAGAAGCCACTTGCTCTTCCCAGCAAGAGTGCGGAAGGAAGCAAAGGGCCGAGGCGTAAGAGCTCCCAGCACTCTGGATTCTTCCTCCCAAGTCTAAGCAGGTGGCGGCAACCTGTCCTGCCGCTGCCCGCACCAGTCTCCGCCCACACCCTGCCCACACTTCTCTGGCTCCAGTCCCTTTCCGTCCCTTTATTGACATGGGGCTCTCGGCCCTGCCCCCAGCCCTCTGCCTCCGTCTGCTGTCTTCTCCCCGGCTCAGCATGCACCTGCCCTCTCACGCATTCTGCCTCTCTGGTCACCCCTGACCCTCACTGTGATCTGCCTGGGCGGCCAGGGCAGGTGTTTCTGCTTCTTAGTCACACCCAAGATCTCTCATTTCTTGTCTCCTTCCGGCCGGATTCCTGCTCGGCAAGTTCCCGTGCATCTCTCTTCAGGGAGAACCGGAAGCCCTCGATCTCCTTACTCCTCTTCAAACCTCGCTTCCCGCTGTGGAAGAGCTGCCCCTCCTCCCTCCGGTCCACCCCTGCCTTGTCACCGGGGCCCACCCTCTTCATGACACACCCTGAGTTAAATCTGCATCTCTTTCACTCTCCTGATGCTTCCTCTCAACCCAAGCAAACCTCAAAGCCCCTGCTATCCTAAGACTCCCTGTGAGCACCGATGCTGTCCTGTCCACTGAGCTGTTCCCAGCCTTATCTCCTGGAGAGGTGAAGCCAGGGTTAAAAGCACAAGCTGGAGTCAAAGTAACCCTGATCCTTACACTTCCTGTGCCTCAGCTTCCTTATCAATCAAATGGGAATAGTATTAATCTGGAAGGGTAGCTTTGAAAATTCAGTGAGGTGAAAGAGTAAAGTAGCCTGGTAAGGTGATGCCCACTCGCAGTCCCAGCACTCAGCGGGGCTGATATGCCAGGACTGCAAGTTTGAACCCAGTCCAGGTAACTAAGCAACTTAGCAAGCCCCTGTCTCCAAAGAATTTTTTTTAAGGGTTGAGGACATAGCTCAGTGCCAAAGTCCTGGGTTCAAACTGCAATGATGGAAAGGCAAAAAATAAATGGAAATCACTTAGACAGCAGTCTGTCAACTTCAGCTATCTATTTCCGGGTGTCTCATCAGTGAGATACTCATCTCTTGGGGCACTTGGGACAAAGCCCTCTTGGGCTCCCTCTGAACTATGCACTGGCCTGTGACCCCATCCTCACCCCAAAGAGCATCCAGGTCTCCATAGGTCTCTCTGCGGAGAAACTCTGCCTGTGCTCAGGTATTCAGAACCTGAGCACCGCAGGGCCTCCTGTCCCACGGCCGGCCAAGATTATGAGTTAGCATCCAAGTTAGTGCTGGTCTCAAACTGCCCTGGCTTCGCAACGGTATTAACAGAGGCTGCCGCTTCTTAAGGCATCTCTGTACCAGGCTGAGTGTTTCTATGTTTTCCCATCTCAGTCTTCATGACGGTGGCATCCATACTTCACAGACAAGGAAAGTGATGCTGGGAAAGGTTAGCCACCTTGACCAAATCATGCATCCAGAAGCAGCCGACAGGGAAACAGAACACAGGCAGTCCGACCCTGAGCTCCTTACTGTGCTGCAACACTTCCTCACCGGGCCTGAAACCTCCTATCACATCCTGAGTCCCCGCGACTCCCGGCATAGTGCCTTTTTCAGGCTGTCCCCCCAACATAAATAAAGGTCCCTCCCCCAGCCACTGTCCACCCAAACTTACTTTTCAATGCCCAGGTAAGTCTGTGTGCTCCGTGACAGTGTCTTCCACACTGCCTGCCTAAGCAGACGGCGGAGACTGGCACCCACAACACACACCTTTAGTTCCTTTTGATTCGCGTTGCCATGGGAATACGCAATGGAGGACAGAACGTACTCGCTTCCCAGGACTTCCTCCCCGGGGCAGTCAAGTAACTGGTGGGAATGAGAGGAAGAACTCAGCCTGAGCCCACTCCTCCTCCCTAGAGCCTCTTGAGGAGGGAGGTGCCCAGCCTGAGCCCGCTCTCCTCTAAGCCCCTACAATGCCAGGTCACCCAACAGAAGCACTGGGAATCCTATGGGCCACATTCGATAACTCACTGTAAGACTTATTCCTCGTTCTCCCTGGCTCCAGGCCCCATTTTTCATTTGCTGCCAAACACAGAGGACATTTCAGTAGTACAAACAACTGGTATGGCCCAAACCAAGCCGGGTCACTCTCAGTGCAGGGTAAAGCAACGGTGCTCAGGGAAGTACGATCTGTCTGGCACACCGGTGACCAACACCCCAGCTCTGAGGGTCAGAGCACAGTGGCTAGCAAGTGCCACCACGGCCAGGGTGAGGAGCCTACATTCCACACGGTGCCCTCTGTCGGGAGTCTGGCTCCCCACCAACCTGCAGCCGATGCTGTAACTCACTTTCCCATGCGGGGCACACCACACAGGTGATCTGAGAGGTGATCAGGCATTTGGCTTGAGGCCACCGGACAAGGGCCGCAAGCTGAATTAGTTCACTGATATCTGGCCTTATCAGGTGCGCTGGTGTGAATTAGGCCCTGGGAGACACCACACACATTCCAGTGACAGGGAAGTGAGCATGTCTGGTGCTACAAACAACCCTCCCAGCAGTGCATGCTCCACCCTCTCCACACTCACCCCCACAGACAGACCCTTGTGCACTAACAGGCCCCTGCTAGCTAGAAATCTTTCCAGTCTTGGAAAACACTCTTCCAAAGAAATCCTCAGCTGGGCACATTCCTGTCATCACTCAGGAAGTTGAAGCAGGAGGACCAGGACTGCTGTGAGTTCAAGGCCAGCCTGTACTACATTTTAAAAAAAGGACAAACAGGGAATCTTCATTTTCTTCTGGCAGTAGCCAATACACAATTCAATTTACCTCCAGAGCGGGACACATGGACATGACAGTCACCTCCTCAACCTGATCACAGGCAGATTCAGAGAAACGCTTCCAGCGTAATCTCAAATTGACCATTTCCCAAAAACCAGAGCTCCAGAACCACCCTAAAAAAAGTAACAGCAAGGAGTCATTGCTGCAGCTGGCTGAGGGGTAGGAGGATTTATTATACTATTCCCTTTACCTTAGTGTATGCTGGAGCTTTTTGATACCTTAAAAGTCAGCTCCTTGAAGGGTGAGGAAGGCACCGTACGAGACTCCACCTCTCACCCTAGCAGAACTGAGATTTCAGCCTAGGTTCCTGGTGACTCATCTGGGGCCACTCAGACTCCCTGAGCAGGTTCTACTATCCAGCCAGACTTCTCACCTCTCACCTCCGGAGTCTGGAGCGTCATCACCTCTCAGACTGCAAAAGCTGCCTGGTTCCTCCCTGTAGCCAAACTCTCCTCCCGAGCAGAGGCAGGGCATGTTCCACAGAGCCGGTACACGACTCCGCTGCTCCCAAACAGTCCGCGGCTGGCTCCCCGTTGCTTGTAAGGGGAAAAGCTTCATTTTTCAGCTCAGCCGAAGTTCTGCAGCGTGATCCAGTTTCCAGCTGTCCCTCTCAGCAAACGGGAGTCCCAGCCACACTGAGCCACGTTCTGCCCTCCAAATCGGGAAGGCCTTCCTGTCTGTTTTCTCCGCTTCCTCTATCTGGGACACATGCTGGTCAGTCCCACCCATTGCAAGGCCTTATCCATACGTACTACATCTGTGAGGCCCTTTCTTGGCATCGGTACCCTCGGTGCCTGCAGATGCTGGATGACTCCATTCTCTGCCCTTCTCTTACTTGGAACTGACCTTGTTTATATGATTTCTAAGAATGATAGTAACACTATGTCTCAATGTGTCTGAGAGCCCAGCAAAGAACTGGACATAGGTAGACAGTAAATATTTATCTCAGCAGAGAGCAAAGGAAGAAGGCACGTGATCTTGATGAGCATTTTGAAACAAGGATTGCTGGTTGCCCGTAATGGCCTCTCGAATCTAACTTTCTCCATAGCTAAGGTCCCTCTTTTGCAGCCTGCTATTCAGAGGCAAGGGGAACTTGGCTGTGCTGGGGCTTGGCATGAGCAGGAGACAAATGATGAATGCAAATATACTCCCAAAGGACAGGCAAGAGCAAATGTAGCTTCCCCTGACAGATGATAAAACCAGGCCTTTCTTCTCATTCCATTATTTTAGAATGCTAAGCAACAAGAGTAAACACGTCTGAATTGGCATGTTTTCTCTATTATATTACAGTACTTGGAGGCTCATGCATAACTTGATAGTCTTCAGTGAGCCTCTCTAGCTGCCCATAGGAGGTCAGGTCCTAGAATTTGGTAGACTTTAAGTAAATACTAACTGAATTAATCAAACGTTAGTAATTTAACCTTCATTTCAACATCTGTTGAATAATTTAATTTGGATTCAGTGCAGTGGCTTTCCTTTTGGATCAAAAAATAAATAAACAGCTGAGTCCAGTGACACACATCTGTAGTTCCAGCTACTTGGGAGGCAGAGCATAGAGATCTGATCATTTGAATCCGGGAGTTTGAGAACAGCTTAGGCAACACCTCAAGACTCTGTCTCAAAACACCAGAAGGAAACCAAACCAAAGAACACCCTGAAAGTCCAGCCTGTGTACACTGTCTCAACAGCCTAGTTTCTGCTTGTCAGAGGGAAAAGCCAGGGTCAGAAGATGTCAGCAGGTGCGCCTTCACTGGAAGGCAAAGAGCCACATGGGAGCCAGAGAAAGACACTGTGCAGAACCCACTGCTGCTGAGGGCCTAGGTTATCAGTGTACAGCTCAGCCCCAAGCTTTTCTAGCTGAAGCCCTTCCACGAGGCCAGTAAAGTTTCTATGGCCTGGCCTGGGTCCACCTTCCTGTCCTGGTGTCCAGCTTGGCAGGACCAGCAGTGAATTCTCTCCATCCTTCATCATGATACTGTGCCCATTCACTGGGTATGGAAGGCCTTCTTGTGGGCTGAACTGTGGCCCCTCGAACTCATATGTCGCCTAACCTCAGAATGTGACCATAGTTGGGAGGAAGGTTTTTAAAGAAGTAATTAAATTGGAGTAGTCCCTAATCCAATATAACTCATGCCATTAAAAGAGGTTAGAACATCGAGAGAGACCGTGAGAAGCTGGCCATCTACAAGCCAAAGAGAGAAACCAACTTCAGGAGTAATCAGCTCTGCTAAAATCTTTATCTCAGACTTCAGGGCTCTAGAATTGTAAGAAAATAAGTTCCTTCTGCTTAAGACTATGGTACTTTGTTTTGGAAGCCAATAAGACTCAGATAGGCACTCATCTGATCTTGGACAGAGAGCTGGGAAAAACCAAAGGAAGAAAGCAGGCTCCTCTCTGGAGCTGTTGCTTTCTGTTCTAATCTACCGGTACTTCCTCCTGCAGTCCAGTGGAGATCTTTGCATCACATTCTCAGGCATTAAGTGACACCCAGGTAAGGACGGTCCTTAATATTTCTTTCTCTAGTTCTTTGTAAGTCAGTTCCCTGATTAATCACACCTGGGGTTGAAGACCATGTAATCGGGCCAGACATCAGGGTGCTGAGGGAAATTCTAACACCCCACAAAGTGATCAACTGTTAAGCTGCATTCAAGGAACCAGCCCTCTGTCCTGCAACCCAACTCAACAACCCTAGTACACGATGTAGGCAGGAAGAAGAGGGAGGGCCAGTCACGAGACATTTGTCACTCAGATCACTTCCCTCCCCCAGAGCTCTGACGCCAAAGGATGACTTTGGGACTTTCCCAAGAAAAGTGATCCAGTAACCCCCTCTTGCACACATCCTACTGCAGACCAAGAGCAAGATCACGGGGCACTTAACGCTCCCCTAGGTAACCCCTTCTCTGACGCTCAAGCGGTATTGTTCCAAGAAGTTTGTGGGCTGGACCCCAGGCTAGTAGGAGCCTCAAAAATCTCCTGGACCCTGCTTTCTATTCTTCTTCACCTCTTCCATAAAGCAGAACTTTTATTTCCCCACAGAAAAGACTCAAACAATCCCTCAGACTCCAAGGAGGAAGTGAAAGGTGTAGGGATCCATGCGTTTGAAAAAAGCCATAGGAGGGGTTCAGAAACCAATTCCCACATCCTAGCTCAGCCCTGCCCTCAGCCTCCAAGATGTCTTTCTCACCAGTGAGGAAGGGTATCTAACCTTAAAGACTAAGAGCCGCAGGTGCAGCCTTGTCTTAGTGCCTTCCAGCTGCTAGTACAAAACTGGTAGGTAATGTTTAAACAACCGGGGTTTATTTCTCATAGTCTCCAGGGCTGGGAGCTCCAAGATCCAAGCTCTTTAAGATTCATGATTATGGGCCGGAGGGTTAGCTCAGTGGTTCTGGCGCCTGTCTCGCAAGCGCAAGGTCCTGAGTTCGATCCCCGGTAACCACGTATAATGCTGGGCGTGGAGACACGCCCACCAGCAATCAACACTGCATACCACAATGCCAGACGTGTGGCTCACGCCTGTAATCCCAGCACCCGGGAGGCAGAGACAGGAGGATTGCTGAGTTTGAAGCTTGCCTGAGCACCATAGTGAGCTCAGGGCCAGCCTGAACTACAAAGCGAGACCCTGTCTCAAAAGCAAAAAAAAAAAAAAAGATTCATGATTATGAGAGCCCCTGCTCTGACTCACAGATGGTACTCTGAGTGAGCTCTCACAGCACGGAGAGGACTAGCTAGCACTCTCAAATCGCTAGGACTAATCGCATTCATAAGGGCTCTACTCTCATGACCTAATCACCTTATAATTCCATCCATCACCCTGCGGATTAGGATTTAAACATACAAAGTTTGGGAGCTCAGAAATATTCAGATGCTAGCAAGGTCAGACAGACTTGAGTTTAAATTCAAGCTTCAGTTCAAATTCTGGCTCTATCACTTATGAAATAAATTATTTTAGGTTATATATATTAACCTCTCAAGTTATTAAGTAATGGAAATTATACCTGCTTCGCACAGAGCTGATCAGTATGTGAAGAGAAAGGACGGAATAAACTGCCCACTTAGTGCCTGGCCCGGTAAACGTGCAACGTCTCACCTCTTTCCACTTAAGAGAACAAATACAGTCTCAGAAGTTAAATTCGACCAAGACTCTGGTCTGTGGTCTAATGTTGGGATTGGCGGGTGATGGCGGCGGGAGAGGGGTTGTACACTGCTGACTCCCTTTGAGAAGTGGCAGATCTCTTGGAGCCAGACCCCACACAGGCAGGCGATGGGGGCGCAGGAGCTCAAACATAATGCACATGCTCTGGAATTCTGGGGTCTCTTTGGAGGTACCTGGCTAAAACACAGTAAGGTGAGGACCATGGGGCCTTCCAGAACTAAAAGTCTTCTACAGGTCGAATGCTTATTCTTAAAGCCCTTTTTACCTTCCTCAGCTACTTCCCCTAACATTTTAGCAGGTGGCCCCGCTTAAGGACAGGGAATATACCATGCCTATGATGTTCAGGGACCTTTTCAGGACAGGCACTTGACAGAGACACCAGGGTTGGGCAAAGGGATTTGGAAAGCCCTAAACACAGAGGCTAAAGCTGCAGCTGGGCTCTGCGGAGGCAAAGGAGAGAAGGTTCAAGTCCTGACCATATTCATGGCTGGCTTCAGCCTTGGAGCAGTAGGCTCCTGGCCAGACCCTGGTCCTAAGCGTGCCTAGATTAACACCAGAGACGGTCATGACAGAAGACACCTGAATTGTGCCACTGTCGAAGAGAGGGCCCCAAATTGTTTTTCATGGGCACCATACTCTAACAGGGACAACTACAGCTGATGTGCAGTCACACCAGGAGTTTTTAGGAGAAAGTTTCCATACAGAGTTCAACATTTCTTATAAGATTATAGCATCCTTCTGATGAGCACCATTCTTCATTCAACTGACATTGATTTAAAGTTTCTTTTAAAATCAGTGATCCTGACATTTCAGGGTTACTGGAATAACTCCTAATGGTCTTCACAGTGCTTGCTCCTCGTCAGCAGGTAGACGTGGAGGTGGGGCTCTCCCCAGGGAAATGTCCTGGTAATGTGAGAGCTTCAGTCATGGCACCCCAGACACCACCCCACCTCCTCTCTCTTCACAGCTGTCGCATCTTCCCATGGGTGGCACAGCCTCCCTAGCTGGCCTTCTCAAAGGTTTGGAGCTGGGGCAAAGCTTTCTTTTCAAAAGCTGAGGGACCAGGTCCACCCTGAGGATAGAACTGAGGTGCAATTTATAGGCCAAACCTGGGTTTTGAGCTGCAAGAGGAGGGTCAAGCTGGACAGAAGATGCAGGGCTAGGCAGAGCTGCTGGGCAGAAAGGACTAACTGGCTCTACAGGACGCCGGATCACGTGGCCAGGCAGCCCCCCCACTCACACCCACCTGGACAGAGCCTGAACACGCCCTCCACGGAAACAACGCGTCCTTCCGCACAGGCGCCCCCGCACGCACTCCGCACCCCTGCAGGGGCAGGCTCGCAGCAGCCGCTAAACGGCATCAGTCCCTCCTCTCCACCCTGCGGCCCGCCTGGGCCGCTGCTCGGGTCTCGCTGACGCTCACCCTTCACCCCACCTTCCCACCCACTCTGGAGCGTCACTCTCGTAAACAGCCTTCCAGGCTGACACCCTGGGGTCCCAAACGGGTGAAGCTCCTTGTGAATCACTTGTTATCACTGATAAAATACTTAAGGCTAAAAAGCGTTTTGTATAAATTAGAGGAGAATGGGGTTTTCCAGCCTGTTTCATGTACTTTCTTCAGTGGAGATGAAAAATGAGAAGTTCTGCTAAGAATTCACAAATTTGCCTATATGAGAGATGAAAAATTTCCGTGATACCCTGAAACATTATGCACTGTCTTACATTTTTAGAGATTTATGTGCTACGTGTGGCACTGGCAGGTGTATGCAACAGGCCTGGGATGTGGTCTAATACACGTTGACTATCTTCCTGCCTCATGGTGTTTAAAAAAAAAAAAGTCTTCCCTATAATGAACTCTGAAGAATCTGTGGTGCAAAGTAGGTGGAAAAAATGTAAGTCTGAGTTTGGGTACACTGAGTATAAATATAATTTCAGGACTCACAAGCTACAGAACCCTGAGAAAGTCCTGAATCTTATTGGAGTTTGTTAAACTTCTCTTGAGTTAAAGCCCTACAAGGCTGCTTGCCGTTGAGATTTAATATAGACTCGGTGCCCAATACCTGGGTAAGGGTTCGTACTTAATAAATGGTAATGGCCAATCTCTGGTGTCCTATCTGACGTCCTTACTCCTCCATTCTAGCCAAATCTAACTCCTGGCTTCTTTTCCACACATGTCCCTTAATTTCCAGTCCCCACGACTTTCTTTGTGTGTGGCTGTTCCCTCTGCCAGGTCCCTTCACCTCACAGTGAAGGGCGTCTGCAGCCCCTCTGGCTTCCCTCTAAGACACAGCTCAAAAACCTCCAGATCAGCAAGCTCAGCCTCTTCTTTCTCTGCATACTGATTCTGTTTTTGTTAGTGGTTGACAGCCTGTTTTGAGCGAGAGGCACATTCCTTAAGTTCCATTCAAGCAGAAGACATGTCTTGTTCATCTTTGCTCCCACTATCACAGTTTTCAGAGAAGAACATGGTTGGAAAAAGATTTAGTGAGTGAAATAATCAGTGAGACCATGAGCCTACCAACTGCAGAACACTGAGGAATTAGGCTCTATTTTGCTCCTAAGGTTGAGAACTTCCCCAGATGCAGGAGACCAGGGCTGACTCTGGGACTGCCAGGCTCCCTCCCCGCCACCAGACCAGGATATCATGGCCTTCAGACATCCACGTGGCTTAACCACAAAGTTCTCCATCTTCCCATCAACTGCACCCCACCCAAAACCTCAGCATTCTTGAAGAAAGCCTCCTTACCCACAGCCCTTCCCCGCCTCCTCCTGGGGCTGGAACCTTGCACTGTGGCCCAGGCTGCATATCAGACTCCCCGTGGATTTCATCATTGCCCCTCTAAGTTATTCCCTTTTATGTCCACCATTATGTATTGGATGCTGTGAGCCCAGTGCTTCAGACCACACAGCCCCCCCTTCACCTTTACACCTGCCATATTGTTTTGGTTTGTCAAGATATCTTCCCAAAGCCTCATGTGGTCATAATGAGGCTTTTCAGAGGTGGCTGATTCTGGAATGTGTGATGCTGTGATTACCAAATTGTCCACGGATTGGCTTGGTATAGTTCTGGGCAGGATTAAGGGAGCCCCACTGTGGGTGTAAGTGTTATCTACCCTAAGGATCGTAGGCCAAAAGGATATAAGGGATAAAAAGAGGGTCAGGGGGGGGGGCAGGGATTTAGCTCAGTGGTTCCAGTGCCTGCCTCGCAAGCAAGTGCAAGGCCCTGAGTTTGATCCCTGGTAACCACATACAATGCTGGGAGTGGTGACTCATGCCCACCAGCACTCAATACCACATACCACAGTGCCGGGTGTGGTGGCTCACGCCGGTAATACCAGCACTCAGGAGGCAGAGACAGGAGGATTGCTGAGTTCGAGGCTTGCCTGGGCTACATAGTGAGCTCACGGCCAGCCTGAACTACAAAGTGAGACCCTGCCTCAAAAAAAAGAGGGTCACAGGTCACTTGTCACTTGCTTGTTGCTTGCTATCTTCTGCCTGCTCTGTTTTCCTTGGACTGCTTCTTGGCTGCAATGCCCCTATACCATGCTACTCTGCCTTGGAGCCAACCAACTATGAACTGAAGCCTCCACAAACTATGAGCTAAATTAACACTTCCTCCTCTACCTTGTAGGTGTTGAGTATTTTGTTTTAGCAGTGAAAAAAGTAACTCAGACACATACTTTCCTGGATGCTGGGAGCCCAATGCCTAAGACCACACGCTCTGGTTCTCCAGGTGCCACCATCTCTGCAGGGTCCATGAATCTGCAAGAGCCTTCAAGCCACAGTCAGGTGGTTAGGCCAAAGGAGGCAACAGAGAATACAGACAGTACATCACTTCCTGAGGGTCAGAGCCTCGGAGTTTCCACCCACAATGGCATTTCCTCTCCCGACCCATCATTAAGTGGGATTTTCAGCCTGAGACTTGGGATTAGGGAGCTTCTACACAGTTGCCCTCCCCTGGCTTCACATCCTAACTCTACCCCACATTTGCATCAGAGCATTTCTGTTCTGGTCATCATTTATTCCCCATCATAACAGGATAAAGTCCAGCTTCCCAGAGTGGCAGTCAAGCCCCCATGTGTAGTCCCAATTTGTTTAGCCTTTAACAATGGGAGGACTCTGCTTAAGTTTCCTCATTATTTCTTGACCTGTTTGTTCAATTACCTAAGAGAAATACCTGCCCTTGAACCCATGACATTTGATTGATGTCCCCTCTTCCTTCACATCTGCTCTAGTACCATAGGTGTTATAACTCCTTAGGCCCAAGTCCCATCAGTCCCAATTAGTTGATTCACAAAGACTGTTCTGTCAAAATCCTACAGTCTTTTTAGTTGTATATATAATCTTTCAGCACACCCTTCCTCCCATGATATTTCACAAACACCTAGTCAATACCACTTGAGCAATAAATACCCTTTTCAGGTACACTTCAATACACACTCCAAGACAACTACTCAGCTCCAGAGACAACCTTGAGTTATATGGAATGTTTTTGGTACCATCTCATACCAAAATCTCCCTCCTCTTTAATTCCCTCAACCTTCACTACTGTGGCTCCTCAACTCTGCCATCCCATACACTCCTAAAAATAGCAGCTGCATTTCAGTATCTTCCTGTCAGATCTTTCCAAAGCTTCACAGCATCTGGAATCCCTCTCCAACTTGTCTCAGGTATGACCGGTCCTGATCAATGCAGGGAAAAAGATCCTCACCCAGGTCTAGACTCAGGATTACTATTAATCCAGCCACTTTGTGTGGGGTTTCCACATGGGCAAGTAAGGCACACAGGAACTGATTTTGGGAGCCTAAGGCCAGGACTTTGTACTTATGTGCCACACCTCATTGAGCTGGTGTAGGCTCTGACCTCTCACCATGTACTGCCTCTGTCCTGCACGTTTCCGACCAGCCATCCGAAACCAGATTACTACTGATCCCACCATGCATTTCTGCTTCCTGGGCTTTCTGCTCACCATGGCTGCCCTTTTGGTGTCAAACCTAGACCCCCAGAGAATACCATTCCCCTCTGAAATCTCAAAATAAGCCCTCTGATGATATGAACCACTCCTTTTGACAGGGCTTCCTAAGAAGAGGAAAATAATAATGATAATACCACTTGAGTATCTATGATGTGCCAAGCAGTGTAATCAATGCTGATTGCATCATCCTGTTCAATCGCAGTAGGTCTGTTCACTGTTCAAACCGTGGAGTAACTGAAAGCTCAGAAAGGTAGAGACTTGCTCAAACTAGCAAGAGAAGACAGAGGTGTGTCTAACTCACAGCCCTTGTTCTAGAGCTACCAGGGTCCTCAAGGGTCAGGGAGTTCAAGCCCTCATGGCAGAGAAAACCTGCTACCTTTCAGTAAGGAACGGGCTTTAGGCAGGAGGAATTAATTTCCTTCCTTCCAGAAGCAGGACAATAATTCCTAACCTGGAAACTGTGGCACCCGTGCTCAGATGCAGTGAAAATCTAGACAAGGCTCAGAAGCTGTTGTTGTGGTTACCAGCGAGCAGTTTGCACTGAGGGGCCAGATGTCTTGGCTGGTCACAGGAGGAGCTTATGTAATAAAACTTTTCATGACATCCAGTCAAGACCAGTGTCTGAGCCGAGGACTGTTCCTTCACTCTGATAAAAGAACTGTGGAAGAACTGTCATTCCCACCCAGATCACATTATAATTTCTTCCCTATCCTCATGTCAATCCACTCCTTGCTGTCCCCTCTCCTCGTAGGCCTGGGGTGTTCATAGAATTTGGATTTTTAAACCCCAGTTAGGAGTTTGATGCCACGAATCCCTGTATGCCTGGGGCAGTCCTATCTCCCCAGGGTCTATGTAGTTTAGTATTTATCATCCTCCTTTCACTCTCAAAGTATCCATATGGGCAATAAATAAAATTTAATCAAGTGTTCTGGAACAAAGCTCCAAAAATCTGTTATTTAGGGCTAGTGTAGTTCAATGGTAGAGCACTTCCATAGTACACACGAGCCCCATTGAAAAAAAATATCTGTTTCCTTCCCATGAAATGGGAATGCTATCCCTGACTTAATGAGACAAACTCCTTATCAAAGCTTCCAAACTGGAACCAGACATGGTGCACACCTATGATCCCAGGTGTCAGGAAGCTGTGGTGGGAGGGTCACATGAGTGAAGGCCAACTTGGGCAATTCAGTGAAACCAAAAAACAACAGAAGAAAGAGAAGGAGGAGGGGGAGGAGCAAGAGAAGGAGGGGAAGAAAGGGGAGGAGAGAAAGAAAAGGAAGAGGATGAAGGAGAGGGAGAAGAGGAACAAGAAAGAGGAGGAAGAGGAGAAGAATCAAACTGGAAGTTCCACTCCCTCTACACCTCTGGATCTCTGGGGAAAGTTTTCTGTCAGGCCTGTCTACTCTGTTGCCTCTATGAAGCAGTCTAGTGCTGAGCTAGTTATTCATGCAAAAAACCTGTTTGATTAGGGGAAATAAGGCCTCATGCAGGAAAGAGGAATGGTTCATGCCCTTCTCTGTCCCACTAATCCCTACAACAGATCTCCTGGTTCCTACACCTTTCTCTGTGTCTCTGTGTACACACACACACACACACACACACACACACACACACACACAGTTGTCAACCAAGGGATCCCTTACGGCAGAGTTCTCTGAGTCTTTCTGCCAGGAACAAGTTAGAGAAGTTTGTTAAGAAGATGTTTTAGGACAAACACTGCAGCCCACAGGCACGGCCCTTCAGCTCCCAGTAGCCCCTCCCCAGCCAGAGGGGCCCAGCTGCATGTGACTGATACACTCCATGCACACAAGTTTCTGTAGAACACATCTTTACCTGGAGAGCTGGGGCACTAGTTCTGACTGTCCCACTAAATGCCCTCCAAGCAATCAACAAGCACAGGCTATCCTTAAGCAGGCAGAGAAACCTTGAGATTAGGATGACTCCTTCCCTATACTGTCTTCTTCCCCAGAAGGGAACAAATATACCCAAAGCATTGTCTGCTAGGAATGCCGGAGCAGCTGTAGGCCAGGGAGAGGCCATGTAGGATCTATTTCCCATCGCTGCACCTGGGCAATAATCTCTGGAGATTTGTTAATGGGTTCTCCACCCACCTACTTCAGCATAAGGCATTCCTAAGCCTTGGGTAACCCATTCTCAAGTTTGCAATTTATGTCTGTACCTGTTACTTTACCATGAAATAGGTAGGTGTGTGTGGATGTGTGTGTCTTGGTGTGTCTGTGTACATATAACCTTAGACCAAGATAAGGTAGAAACTGGCAAAACTCAGCTACACAGCTCAAAAGGGAGCTTGGAAGCCAGGCATGGTGGCATATGCTTGCATCACACTACTTTGTGAGGCGAAGCAGAAGGACTGCAAATTTAAGGTCAACCTGGGCAACTTATTGAGACCCTGTCCCAAAATTAAAAAAAAAAAATTACTGGGAATGTACCTTCGCAGCACAGTCCCTGCCTGATAAGCACAAAGACCTGAGTTCAATCCCTGGTATCAAAAAAAAAAAAAGTGATGTAGCTCAGTGTGCAGTTGTTCTGTTTAACCCCTAGTACTCCTCCCATCACACACAAGGCCAGGGAATTTTTACAAACTCTTCAAGTTGAATCCCAGGATTACACTCGTCCTTTGCCAGATGATAATCTAAATGTCTCTCATGCATTAACTTGGCTCTGCCTTGCAAACTGAAGTGACCACTGTGTTAGGGTCCACAACAAAGGCAAGATTTTCTCCTGGAAGGCTGGGGTCTGAGAAGCCTGGCTGGGAAGAGAGGATGGATGAAGAAGAGAGGGAAATTCCTACCTCAACCAGAGTCTCTTAGCAGTAGTGCAAATTCTAGATGAAGATCTTTCTCCTGTACAGACAGGTGACAAGTGACAGGTGCAGGCCCCCATCCCTGGCCCTATCCTAACCCCTAGTTGAAGGAAGTCCTAATGGTTCCCTCTTGCTTCCTGTTCCTATCACTTCTTATGAACTAGCTGAATGTATCGCTACACTTGTCTGAGGGAGAAAGGGTGTTGAGTAGTGGATAATCCTTCCGTGGAATTGGTGCATTCATTGGTGGTTCCAATACCGGAAAAACTCAATTAATACACACGAAAATGAGAAGTATAAAAGTTCTGACACCATAAACACACTCTAACTCATCAATCCCACATGAGTCTTCAGGCCCCCACTGGCACTGGCTGCTAGCAGATACTCCCTGAGTCCTTGACCTGTGTGACACCAAATTTAGCTGTTCTACAGGCTGAATTCACCCCAATCTGGTCTCATTTCCATTTTTCAATGCCTAATGAAATCTCCATTTGGTCCATCTGGTAGCTCTCTCTGGCCAAGCTCACTATTGTTACATGGTAGAGTCCCTGGCCAGAAGGCCCGGAGGCCTGGGTTCTGGCACCAGAACTGGGAGACTTTGGTCAGGCTGTCTGGGTTTCACTAGGTTATCCTCTACGGTAAAAAAGTAAAGGGGGGGGGTACCAAGAGCAGGCAAGAAAGCACCCAAAAATCCTTTCTAATTCCAAAAGGAGTCAGTGCCCCTTTTCCCTTCCCCCTTCCAAGTGGCTCTTTCTTGCTCTCATACTACTCACAATTGCCTCATTCTTTTCCAGCAAACTAGCACAAAATCTCAGTGCCCAATTTGACTCTTTTCTATCTCCCTCAAGTCCAATCAGTCACCAAATCCTGCTGGATTTCTTGGCAAGCTCACTTCCCTCTGTTCCCTACTCTCCACTGCTATTACCATTGCCTTGATTTGAGCTCTAATTTACCTCCATGGGTAATTCCAATAGCTTGTCCTCATAAGAAGTCCCTTTCTGTCCCTCTACACTGCCTTTTGCAGCCCATAACCTCCTTGAAAACATGGCTTTCATTACGCCATTTCCTATTCTCAAAAAATTTGAATCTTGCTGGGTGTGGTGGCTCACGTCTATAAACCCAGCACTCATGGGAGGCAGAGGCAGGAGGATTGCTGAGTTCGAGGCTAGTCTGGGGTACATAGTGAGCTCAGGCCCAGCCTGAACTATAAGGGAGACCCTGTCTCAAAACAAAACAAAACAAAATGGTGGGGGGTATATAAGGGTAAGGCAGTGATGCTACTCTAGTCTCGGGTACTCTAGAGACTGAAGGAAGAGGATTTAAGTTTGAGCCCAGCCTAAGCAATCTGGCAAGATCCTATCTCAATATTTTAAAAAGCTCAGTGCAAAGGACCTGAATTCAATTGGCGTGCGCACGCGCGCGCGCGCGCGCGCGCGCACACACACACACACACACACACACACAGTGTCTATAAACCATTGTGAGGATATAGTTCACCTCTTCCCCCTCCCTACATTCTGTGAAAACAGGGTAACGTAGATGCTATCAGGTACTAAAACAAAAAAATGACACTAGGACACATAAAACCCAAGGGAAGTGGAACTCCCTTGAGGAAGGAGGAAGCAGGAAAATAGTGACTCAAGAAAAATGAAGCTGCCAAGACTTTCAGTCTAGTTGTGATGGCTAGTTGTGAGCAGCAAGTGGTGATGACTGAGTATCACATCTCAAATGGGGGTGTACGATCTGTAGAACTTAATAAATGTTTAAGTAGCTTGCCTGTTGTGTTTGTCCTTTTTATTATCCAGTCCAATGCGTTTACAGCAGACTGAGGCTGACGTCTCTCACTGCTTACACCCCTGTTCTACAGACTCACTCTTTCCAAGGTCTCTTCTACCGGACCCAAACTCAGCACTTTTCAGGCTCACAATAAGGTCTCACCTACCATTTTTACCTTAACCTGCCCTTCCAGACTCCTACCTGGACTCCTACCTGGCCTCCAGGGCCCAATATCTTTGCTGTCCTTTGTCACTGCCTCCCAAGCATTGTTACTACAGGCATTTTCATCTGGTAGTTATAAGAACTACTTGGGGGAACTTTGCAAAAATATCCCAGATCTACTAAGTCTAAATAGTTTACAAAGCTCCCCGGCAATTCTGAAGCACAACTAGTTTGTAAACTTAGTCTACGTTCTTGCTACCCATGGGACAAGCACCCGCCCCACCAAATTAGAGATGCAGAAAGCCAGGCCCCAGACCCGACCTCAGAGATGATCCTCAGGTGACTTGGGCTTGTTGGAGTTTGAGAAGCTCTGCTCCAGTGCTGAACCATTCACTGCACAGATACATGCAAGATTTTTCGTCAGACAAGGAGTTAGAAGAGTCAAGGTCTCTGAGAGGCTAACAGGCTTAGGTCAGTCTTCTGCTTACAAGGAGGGGACTCCATTCCCCATACTGTCCCTTTAAAGTCCACACTTCTACTCCAGCCCTTCATGACCACTGGGGGCCATGTTGTGTCCTAGTGAGTCATCAGCTCTATTGTCCACCACCTACCACAGGAGCCCAGCTGGATGACTGGCTACTTGCCAAGGCTCGTCCACGCCTGCCTGTCTATACAGCCCTCACAGGTCAGGTCACCTTGCCCACCACCCCCATTTCAAGCCTATCACACACATACATGACTCCCAGACTTCTGCTCAGAGCAAAGACAGGAATTTATGCAACTTGATTCCTTCTCCCTTGTCATTAGTATCATTCCACTTAGTCCTAAAGTCATAGGGCCTTAGCTATCCCAGTGAAGAGACTACTGACACTCTCTCGGTAGCCAGTAAGCTAGTAACTGGCACACCACAAAACCCAAGGTAACAGTACTGCTAATAATTAAAATGTGTTGTTGGGGCTGGAGATTTAGCTCAGTGGTTCCGGTGCCTGCCTCACAAGCGCAAGGCCCTGAGTTCGATCCCAGTAACCACATACAATGCTGGGAGTGGTGACTCAAGCCCACCAGCAATCAGTACCACATACCACAGTGCTGGGAGTGGTGGCTCACGCCTGTAATCCCAGCACTTGGGAGGCAGAGGCAGGAGGATTGCTGAGTTCGAGGCTTGCCTGGGCTACATAGTGAGCTCAGAGCCAGCCTGAACTACAAAGCGAGACCCTATCTCAAAAAAAAAAAAAAATGTGTTGGAGAAGGTCTGGGATGTAGCTCAATGATAGAGCCCTTGCTTAGCATGTGCAAGGCCCTACAACAGGCACCACAGCTACAACAACAAATTAAATAAAATCTGATATGGATGGAATAGTGACTCACCGATCTCCCTTATCACCGCATTCAAAGTTTTTTAAATACATAAGTAGAACACTGATATTTAAACTCAATATTCACTCGATGGGCTCTCTTGAAACCACAAGAGTATTAATTTCTAAATCAGATAATATTTACTGTCTTCCTTATACTGATAACCCAAGACTAAAGGCTGAATTATATCTGACTATACTGATATGAATATACTAATTTATGAATTTATGATTACATCAGTAATGATCCTGAAAATTATTTGTCTATGATCAACCATTTTTCTGTGTCTGAATATTGAACTTCACAATGAACACCATAATATTTGTAAACCCTTCAGCTTTGTATTACAACCAGTTAAGGAAGGACGGAGGAGAGAGATGAAGAGAAAGACAGAAGTAGATCACAATATGAAAAAGGAAACAGATCTGTAACAACTATCCAGATGTTCTAAGTTAGCCTTGCACCAAAGAGAACGTGTATTCAGTCCTACCCAAACCTTGGAAGTTCTGGTCTTTAAATATATACTCTTATTTTCAGTAAAGAAAAAACAGATGGGCTGGCGTCCATAGAGGAGGAGGACCCACTTTAATTTAAACAGGATCATCCTTATCTTTCAGACTACTGAGAGTCAGCAGATGGGCCTTGTGAAAGGTGTGGTGCGTTTTTGCATTAATAGTACAGGATGCACGCGTTGTCCCGAGCGCTGTCTGACCGCTCCCACGCCACCTTGGGCTGCTTAGTCCCCGCTGCCCCAGGAGCGGAGCTGGGCCATTCACACCCACGCACAACTCCGGGGCGGACGGCCGCCGGCGTCACCAGCGCCACCCTGGCACCTGTAGATCACCGCTGTCCGCAGGCTCCCGACAAGTCTGAGTGGAAATTCGCAGCAAATCCGCAGGAATTACCCAGCCTCTTCCCAGTCTGCTGACCAGGGACGGGGGAGGCCCCGACCTCGCGCCCGGCTCCGGCTTCCGGACTTGAGACCCCTGACTGACCCCCGGACCCGCGTGGCTCTTGCATCTGGGGTCTCGGTTCCCCGGGCGATGCACCCCGTCGGAGACCGCAGGCCGGACCCTGACGAGCCCGGGGACACCGGGGAGCCCACTGACCTGAATGAGGGGCCGAGGCTCCGCTCCGGGCGGCGCAGGTGTGCGGGCCGCGCGCGTGTCTTCCCCGCCCGACCGTGAGCCGGGAAGCCAGCCACAGGTCACCGGCCACCGACCAACTGCGGAGCACGGGGGAACCGAGCCGCGGCGGGGCTCCTGCGCACACGTGACGGGGCGGGCACCTCGCCGGAGGCTGGTCCCGGAGTCGCTCTCCCCCCCCCCCCCCCGGGACCGCCCCGCGGCCACTCCTCTTCCCCCAGGGCGCTGACACCCCAGCTCGGGCACAGGCTTGGTCAGCCCCGCCCCCGGCCGAGCAGGCCCCGCCCCTGCCGCAGGGCCCCGCCCCTAACCCGCAGGCCCCGCCCCTCCACCACGTCCTGGGCAGCAGTCCCGCGGCGGGAGGTCCAGGCAGCTTCCCCGGCTTCTGCAGCTCCTCGGACGCGGGCGGAAGTGGGCGCGAACTGCAAAGGGAACTCGTAGTAGAAGCACCTGCAGCACAGCCGCTCGCGGGGCGTCCGGATCTTCCCCCGGATTCCAGAGAAACTGAGTTGGCCTCCACACAGCCTGGTTTCTCCTCGTCAACCTCTGCCCACCTTCACCCCTGACCCCACACCCTGGGTGGCAAACTTCCGGTCGTCTCAGGTCCGGGTGAGCTCGAGCGCTGCGCCCCGGGGTGAAGGTCCCTCTAGTGGTTAAAGGTGAACCAAAACTTGTCCCACTGGATCTTGTGACAGCTGAGGACGGGATACTTCGTGCGTGCACCCAGCCCACAGGTCACCTACCCGAGGCCTGGGAAGAGCTCTGGCGTTGCCCGACCCACAGGGAGTTGATTCTCAGAGGGGGAGGGCTGCCCCGAAGGCCAAGCCTAGCACCTACCCGCAGTGTGTGGCCGGAGGTCTCACTGCCCCGCCGTTGCCCTGCCTGGGCCTCCAAGGACTTGCTGCTCAGTTCAGCGGGTTAAAATCCTCTGGCACTGGCAGCAGCACCAGGGACTCTGACATCGGCCCCGGCTCTAGCAGGAGTCATTTCAGCCCTGGCCTCCTGTTCTTCACAAGCTGGAGTGTGGACAAACTCCATGCAGCACATGTTTTTTCAAACCAAATTTACTCTTCTGGTCTGAAATTACCAGTGTGCCCAGAGACTTGCTCATGTGAATAGAACATAAGCCACGCTGGCAAATAGGAGACTTGTGGTCACTGCAGGAACCTGGCCAGCAACAGGCCAAGGGCAAAGCCAGCAGAGGGAGGCTGGGCCCGCAGAGTTGAGTTACAGCAGGACACCCTGTAGTTCACTTTCAGTTCTTAAAATAGCAGCAGAGAGGCTTCTGCATAGGAAGCCTGTCTTTCACCCAAGTTCATGAGTATTTCCAAATCCACATATTGCCCCCTGGGGACCCACTGCCCTTACTCCAGCTCCCAGAAAATGCTAGCCTGTCCTTAGAACTATGCAATTACTTTTTGAAGTTTGGTAAGTAACTGGTTCTTATGTTTATTTGCAGTTTGGCACCACCTGGGGCGAAAGGATTTTAAAAGTACTCATGTCTCAGTCCCACACCCAGAGATTCTCCTGCCTCAGCTTCCCAAATGCTGGGATGATAGGCATGTGCCTCCCACACCCTGCTCCTACATGATTATTATGCACAACCAAATTTAATACTCACCAATGTAGTCATAGAGACATCATTCCTTCCTCACTCAAATCCAATAAAAGACCCCAGAGCTGAAAAGTTCACCTACAGGGAATTCAAAGCGCTCCCAGGCCTGCATGCTGTCAAGTAAAGTGGCACATTAACAGGGCTCCCAGAGAAAATGTCATGACCTAAGGGGGTTCTAGCTGCAGGGACTTAGGGATGGGTGAGGTGAGTGTCAAGGGCAGCTGTCAAACCCAAGCCACTTAAGAACTGTCAAACCCAAACCTATGCCAGGAGGAAGCCAGACAGCGCATTACAGGTAAACTTCCTTCTCAACTCTAAAGGAACTAAATGCGTCAGATTTGCCCTGTTGATGGTTCCACTCCACCCTCCACTGTGAAGCTGGCTACTTTACTTTTATCTGAAATAATGTTACTTTATGTGTAGGGCAGACAATGTCCCTGGACCCATGAAATAGGTAAATATCACTACATTTATTTGTTTATACCTGCCTCATTTCACAAAGGATTTGGGACCTCTTTGTTATTCTATAAGAATTGTGGGTAGGCCGGGCGAGGTGACTCACACCAGTAACCCCAGCACTCGGGAGGCAGAGATAGGAGAGTTACGGTGAGTTCAAGGTTAGCCTGGGCTACATAGTGAGTTCAGGGTTAGCCTGAACTACAAAGTGAGACCGTGTCTCAAGAAAAAAAAAAAAAAAAACCTGAAAGAAAATAAAGAATTGTGGGTAATTACCCTGTTTTTATAGGTTATTTTGCTTCTGCCAAAGATCTACTCAAATGTTGTGGAGGGAATCTCCCTTCACTGCCTATGGTAACAGCCGGAGCTTGGCAAAGACAGGGAAACAGCTGCCAACACACAAAGGAAGCCCTCTCCTGCGAGCAGCCTGAAAAGACAGAGACCTCAGCTCCGGACACAGACTCGCACCACAGCTTGCATGTGGGACCCACACGCAGCTGAACTGAACACACACATGGAAACATTTTGAAGAAGGTCTCATCTAGAGGCACATGCTGCCCTATGGGGCCGCACAGCAGGCTTGCTGTATCTGAGAGCCACTTGCCTGCTATCTGGCTTCCCTCCAGATCCCAGAGTATTTACCGAGGGCTTCTGTGTGTTGGGGACTATTCACGGTAAACTTCACACAGCCAGCACTCCCTGCAAGCTTTTACACTGCGGGGATGTAGGCAAATATAGACCGATGAGCTTATTTGCTTAGTGTCATTTTTATTGTGGTTGAAGCAAGAAGAAAGAAACAGATGATACTGAAACAAGCCGAGGCTAATGCAGGGTCCTAACCCTTGGGCTGCTTCCCTGGAGCAAGGAGATTTTGAAAGACCTATAGGAAGGTCTTGTGCACACACACACACACAAAAATGGCTGACAGGGTAAAACCTACTAGTTTTAGGTTGAATTGCTGAATACGTTGATTTATGAAAAACTTGGTGAACAAAAATACATATTTTGTGCTTTTTTGGGCAACAGGAAGACTGAGGATTGCAGTGTATTTTAGCTCTTTCATTTTGGAGTTGCAATACTTTGCATAACTCATCTAAACTCTCATCTCTAGAATGACATTTGTAAAGACTTGCATATCTCATAAGAACAAGAAGAGAATTAAATGATATGCAAACACTCTAACTAGAAAGTGGCACTGAAATGTTAATATTTTTATTACTACATCTTTGGTGGAACAGCAAGGCTGGAGGAGATAAGAGATTAAATGTCAATATGAAATAGTATTTTTAGTTGGGTAGTGAAAAAATTGAAAGAATATTTATAGAGTGAAGAGACTGAGCAAAAGCCAGAGGAGAAAAAGCCATTGAGTAGCATACAACTTGAACTGTTGGAGGAAGAGGCTGGAGTTAAAGTACATGCTGGAGAACAGAAAAGAAAAGGCTAGGAGTATCCTGGATCCAAATGTGGGAAGTTTGGATGAGTAATAGACTCATCCCAAAATTGAAAATTCCCAAATGATAGATGCATCTAAGCTATTGGACGATAACTCAGGCCACAACCTCTGGGACTAGCCGGCCACACCTGGATCCCATGCCTGCCTGTGACTAGGCTACTACACTGTGAAGAGGCTCTGGCCTCTGTGTCCTGGGGAGTATCTACCAACGCCAAGTTGTGTTCCTTCTGCCTGCCATGCATTACTTCAGAGGCCTCTTTCTCCTTGCCTGGATTTTGTAAATGATCTGGTTTCCTTCATTCCAGGCATAGAGCTGCCTCTCTCTGGGGTTGTAGTGGATCATGGAGTGACTTCTTGATCGCTTGGGGAAGAACAAGTTGGGCAGATCCTCATCACTGATAGTGCCCAGAGGGTCATAGACACATGTGATTCGATGAGGACCCTGGCCACCAGAACTGTAGACGACATAGAGAACCCCACATAACAGGAAGGAGGCTTCTGCGTCCTGGCTTCTGCATGGAGTGTCCCATGAGTGCTCTACTCCCAACGTGGCAGGGTCAATTTTCGTGAGAACCAGATGGCTCTGTATACCTGGCCCTGAGTGGATGGCCCAGAGCCCATGCTCATCCACAGCCAGGTCAATGTAAGTGAAAGGAGAGTGCTGGTAGACCAGGGCTCGCCCTGCCCCTCCTAGGAGCAGCATTCGATCTTCCACGGTCCTCTTCTGCAGATTATATTTGATTATCTCATTGGAAGTCCCTTGATTATGAAAATATAGAAAACCTTTGTAGATCACTTGACCCGATCCCTGCCAGGAAAGTGGTAAGAGTAACTTTCTGGGAGCTGGCTTGGTGCTGTCTTCCATGAAAGCCTTCATGTTTGCAAATTCCCAAACAGTTTTGTTTCTAGATCCAATTAAGAGATACACTTTGGGGGAGTCACTGCCAGGATCTTTCATCCAAGAGCCATCTGGGTCCACAGTTTTCTTCACTATTTTCAGGGACTTTATAGCCATCAGCATGTTGTCACAGCCTGGCCAAAGAGGAGAAAAAGGAGAAGTTATTATGTAAATATGAGACAACTACTTTCTAGAAGACTCACCATGCCCAGAAAATCCTGTTTCCTCCTAGCTCTAATACTGGTGTGGGCTCTACTATGAAATGATGGTTCTTAAAAGAAGCAAAAACAGAAGACAGGGATCCATTCATTTTGTCTAGATAAAGAGCATTTAAATCACAGTAACAAGTCAAGTTCATTCATTCAGTCCATTATTCTTGTCAACTGCTTTTCATCCATACTATTTAGAATAAAGTTAATATATATCGATCAATCCCAAGTTATGATGTAACTCAAAAGATTGAAGAATAAATGAATAAATGGGTCTTTGTTAAGAGAGTTTGTGTCCTGTTTTAAAGGCCAGCATTCAGGATATAAGCAGTTATTTGCTATGACAGAGAGCCTGTTCACTTGAAGAGTACTTGGGGCTGACAGCAAAAATGAAATAGATGTGAAAGCCTGATAATTCCATTCCATTTACCAAGATTTTACTGGGTATCTATTTTGTATTAAACTTACAAAGCTCCCGAAACAGTGTTAAGTATTGAAGATAAAAAGTATCAAACCTAAATTCTGCAAAGATCATCTTTTAGCAAAGAATTGTGGCTCTTAAAATTACTGCAACACTAGAAAGAAGTCTGCTCACCACAAATTTATGAAAACATTTAGTTATCAGATATTGAATACCTAACCAAAGTATGATACTGGCTTAGAGGTCATGAGATGGGAAGCCATAATAAATCAGGCATGGTTTTTCCTTCATAGGTACATGACTAGCTGGAATGTAAGGATCAAAGTGGAATTTTTACAAAAGAAGACACGTGTTAGGTGTCATTTGGCCCTTAAAAGATAAATGGTGTTGAACACTTAGAGGGATAAATGAGAATATTCCACCCTCAGGAATGCTTGCCGGGGTTAGGTGAAGTGGTACCTAATAAATTTAAAACAATAAAGGCTAAATACTTGATATTTCCTCGACTGGACACATAAGACCAAGGAATACATGGAAGCCAGGTCTGCGCCTAGAATCTTGAGAATGAAGCTAAGAAAACCGAGCTTTATTCTGTAGACAAGGGAGAGGAGCAGGAGTACAGGGGTGACAGGTCTGGGTGAAAATCCTTGTATGATGGACTGCGGGGAAAAGGCTACAGTCAAGGAGAGCAACTGAAATGCTATTTCTTATAAATAATAAGGAAAATGAAAGATAGGGAGAGGAATTTTTAATGGGAAGGAGATCAAAGGATGACAGGAGGAGAGGGAAAGGGGAGGGAAAGGGGATGAGAAGGGAATTGTTACAGGTGTTACAGGTGTGTACCAGATGCACTGAGCTCCACTGGTATGGAGTGCCCCCATCTTTCCCGTAGTAACCATCTTATATCTTTCCTCTCTACTGCCTTAGACAAATGTAACAGCTAGTGAACCTGTAAACACTAAATCCCTTTGGATACGAGCTCCCTTCTTTGTATTCCTCACTTATAGAACTTTCTTTATCCCTGCAACCTTCCCATACACTTAAGAAGCTGTGCCATGTCTCCTATCTAACATTAAAGTATCCACTTTAATTCTAGTTCCACGGTGGTGGAATGTGGCCACATGGTATGCATAAAGCTCGGTTTTCTTAGCCTCACTCTCAAGATTCTAGGCACAGACCTGTCTTCCATGTATTCCTCAGTCTCATGTGTCTGGTCAAGGAAGTATCAAGTATTTAGCTTTAATTGTCTTAAATTTATTAGCTACCACTTCACCAGATCAGAAAAAATGTTTTTCTAATCTTATTCTTTTATTCCTTTCTCACTTCTTCTTGACATCGTCCTTGAACTGACTCCTTCCTGTAAACCTGAATTTATCCTCCATAAAACTAGATCTTTAGTCTTATTTTGAAGGCACCTTGTTTATACTGAAAGAAAGAAAGAAAGAAAGAAAGAAAGAAAGAAAGAAAGAAAGAAAGAAAGAAAGAAAGAAAGAAAGAAAGAAAGAAAGCAGTTCTCCTTCAATCAGGCTACCTTTCTAGTTAATTTTCTATCATTACATTTTTATAACAAGCTCCTCCTAAAGAACATATACTATACTCTGTATTTACTTTCTCACCTTCCATTTTATGACTTCAGCACAATTCCACAGAACCTACTATACACAATGTTACCAGAACCGCCTCACTGAAAATTCAGATTAACACTTTATGTATGTATATGACTTGGTCTTTTTGAGATCATTTGATCTTACTGATCTGTTCCTCTAAGATTTGTTACCATTGTTTCTGTGTGTGCCTTCTCTTTCCCCTTTGACTGCTTGTGGCAAAGCCAGTGCCCTGTGTTAATCAAATTCCATTCTATTTTCCTCTTCACAGTTGTTACACGTGAGACTGTATTTCATAGACCGCCTTGTAGTTAGGTTGCATCCGTTGACTTGTGTCTACTCAAAGGGACCTGGAGAGATGTGGTGTCATCCTTTTCAATTTGGCCCTGAAGTATGCTATCATCCAGCTAACCTTAGAGGTCTGGAATTCTCATAATGAGAATGTTCAAGGGGGAGATGGATCAAGATGAGATTGGCTTGGTCATTCCAGGAAAAGTGGGTCATCAGTTCTAATCGTGAACTTCTTGCTAGGACCGTCCTGTGAGGCTATCTGTTGTGAGGTGAGCAGTGTCATGGAGGGAGGGAGTGGAGGCTTCACTAGGAGCCTGAGAAAACCCACAGTTCCCCTTCAAATAGAGGTCTGCTGAGACCTCTGTGATGCATAGGAGAATGTGTCTCCACAAGACCAGGGAACTCTGCAGAGGTCCCTCACTAAGTGCTGGGGGGAGGTGGTGGAATGTGGCCACATGGAGAGTAGTTCCTAGCAGGCCCTGCGTACTCTGAGGGTCTCTCTAAGATAAGGTACAAAAAGCTGGATGCAGAAGTGCAAGCATACATCTGTAATCCCAGTACTCAGGAGGCTGAAGCGAGAGGATCACCTCAAGTTCATGGCAGCCTGAGCTACACAGTGAGTTCAAGGCCAGCCTGGATTACAGAAAAAGATCCTGATTCAAAAAGAAATTTAAAATCTGGATGTGCCGGAAGACTGTCATTTTGTTTTAACTAACTGTGTGGGCTCTGAAGGCCACCTGGAATCAGAAGATAAAAAATAGGATGATAGTAGAAAGACTGAACCCAAGAACAGAAACGCACTGTCAGATGGGTCCCAGAGGTTCTGAGGTAAGTAAGCTCACTGGCCAGCTATTTATTTCGTCAGTCAACTGCCTGGCCAGCTCTTCTATCATATGTCCTTATTCAGTGTATCACCAGTATTACCACAGCTTCTCTTCGCTCCTCAAGCCTCCGTCATAATCTCCTTACTCTAGTATGAAGACTTCGCTTCTTACTTCACTGAGAAAATAAGAGCAGGAAGAGGAGGAACTGGATTATCTCCTTCCCGAACAACTGCAGTGGTCTTTTCCATGTGCTCCCATGTCCATCCCTTCCTCCCATAGTCCGGTCCCCACAGCAGCCAGCGGAACCGCGCACCATATGTCAAACCAGGTAACATCCGCCCCAAACTCCCCATAGCTGCCCTTTGTGTCTAGAGGACGGCTCATGCCTTTACCTGCAGAGTCACACTCAACCTGCCTCTGCCTCTCTGGCCTTTTCTCCTACAGCTTCCACCTTTTGTGAATTTTGCTGAGCTTCACCGCCTTCTGCTACTCCTCAGGAGTTGCCAAGCGTGCTCCTGCGGCAGGGTCTTGGCACTTCGTTGCCTCTGCTTTAGACGCATCTTCCCACACATACTTGTTGGCTCTCTGGTTCATCCTTTAGATCTGCTCCCACTGCTCCCTGGTCAATAGGCCTTTTCTCCTTATATTACTCTTCTATACCTCTTTGCAGCTCATCTCTAGTTCACTTTTGTCCATGGTGCTTATTATCTTTTGACCTTTCGTCTGTCTATTAATATGTTTATTGCTTGACCTCCTTCAGTGGGATATATCATCCATGAAAACACAAGCTTTATTTTATCTGTTTCATTTATACAAGGAGCAAAGCTGCTGCGTGCCTCCCCTTTAGAACAGCATCTCACACCCAGTACTTCAGGATTTGGTAAATGAATAAAAGACCTCTTCAACCAGTCTCTCCCAACGACTGCACCCGAATCCTTGCTCTCTGCCTTCCTTCCTCCTTCTTTTACTGTGGCAAGAGTGGATCCTGTTCCCTCACCTACTGAAGAACTTTTCACCTGAAATGATCTCACCTCTCCTGTCTCAAGTTTCTGCCTCTTCTGGGATTATTCCCTTCAATAAACAAACAGGCTATAAGACCATCTGCTGTAGAAAAACTTTTAGCACGGCTCCACTTCTGTATTCCACTCTCGGATAAAACTCCTTGAAAGAGTTTTCTTGCATCCAATTATTTTATAAACTTCTTTAATCAGGTTTCTGTTCTCTACCAATCTAAACCACCAAGCCTATTTATAGAATCAGTCCCTATCAAGGTCACCAGCAACCCTCAGGTGGTCAGATACAAAGGTCAGTTGAAACTACTCCTCCCCACCCTGGGGAAGGAACCCATAATGGGTGAGCACTCTACCGGTGAACTAAATTTTTTTGTTTTTTGAGATCAGTCTCATCAAATTATACAAGCCACCTTCAACCTTACAATCCCAGCCTCAGGAGTAGCTGGAATTACAGATCTCTCCACCGCACCTAGTACAAACTACTTCTTCTCTGGGTTCTAGGATACACATCCTCTTGTTTATCTCATCTTTCTGGATTTTGTTTTCTTGACATTCATTTCCTTCTCAATTCCTTCTCATTGTCTACTGTTAGGGATTCTTTCCTCGGGCCTCTTATTTTCTCAATCTACAATGACTTTATATCTCATGGCTCTGAATACCATGTGAATTCTAAATAATGATGGTTCCTCAATTTGTATCTTCATCCTTATATAGACGTCTACTTAGTCCCAAATTTGTTTAACCGAATGGCTACTCCATGTCTTCAAATTTTTTTTTTTTTTTTTGTGGTACCAGGGATTGAACTCGGGCCCTTGTGCATCCAAGGTTGGTGTGGTACCACTTGAGCTAAATCCCCAGCCCTTATGTCTTCAAATTTTACTTGTTGAAAGTAGAAGTCTTACTTTTATCCTCCCAAGCTTCTCTCTCTCACTTTTCCCATTTCAGGAACGAACCATCAGCCACGTTTTTTCCCTAGAGGCCATCTTTGACTCTTTTTCCTCCATCTTCCCCCATCATCAAATCTTAATCGTAAAACCTAATTTTAAATTAGGACCTTAAACTTAAAACATTCAAATATGCACCTCACTTTCTACCACTTTCTCTTCCCTTGATTCCATGAACCTTCGCTTCTTGTCTAAACCACTATGTTCGAGTCCGTTTGTCCCCCTGATTTTGCTCCTGCTTATTTAGAATAAGTAGATTGTCTATAAAGCATTAGCTGTGGTCTACTGAAATCTTAAATGGCGCCACTGACCTACCACATCCTTTCCTCCTCAGACTTGGAACGTCGCAATCTCTTACCCTGTTCTACTTAATATGGACCTCGCTGGTCCCTGGGCCTTTATCCTCTACCTTTCTCCCCTTGCTTGCTATCTTATGATTACATCAATTTTCTTTGTATTCTGTGAGCATACTAATCTGCATGAACCTGAGGCCCTTACACTTAGTTCTTCTGCCTAAAGCTCTTTTCCTTCATCTTCCCATGTGAGTTTGAACATATTTTTCATGTTTTCCTGTTAATATCATCTCTGTATGGGCTTCTTGTGACCACTCTATCTAAAGATGTTTATGCTGAAGTTATCTATTGTACGAAGTATCTTCCTTATTTCCTGAAGATCTCTTATTACACTATTTATTATTTTCTAATTCATTTATGAGCTCATGGTCCATATCCTTAACAAGACTGCAAGAATGCACCATAGTCTTCAGTTTTAGTATTGTACCCCAACACCTAACTCACTGCCTTGAGGGTCCAACAAACAATTGAATAAAGAAGAGTTTCGTTTAAGCAGATATATTCCTAGGGTCTAAACTGCAGTACACATCCTGGTTCTGACCACAGGCTCATCTTGACTAAACATGCATTTGTAAAGTACTTTAAAGCTTTTAAAATATTTTCAAATCCATTATTTCATCTAAAAATCCAAGCCAAGGTTCTCACGATGGGAACATATGTGAGAAGTGGGGATGAGAAGCAAGCTCGGCTGGGAAAAGCCACATCCTGGGAGGTCAGTCCTTTTAGTTATCACATCACCCCTGGCTGTTCCCAGAGGCACAGAGGTCTTGTCCAGCTCACACAGTGGCCACAGCCAGGGTTGGGTGTGAGTGGCAGAAGTCTCTCAATCCTTAGTGACCACTGTGTCCCTCTGCTGACACACATCATCAGCAATGAGGGTTTGCTTTCTTGTGATCTCTGGGTTAATGTTGTCCTGTTTGGTCTGGGCCATAGGAAAGCACCTAGGAAATCTCATGCAATGCAGAAGCAGCTAACAGACGGACCCTCTAGCATGCTGAACTGTTGGGAGTCGCAGGCTGTATTACAGAAGAGAAGTGATGGGCTGCCCTGTCTACCAGGGCCCCTCGCTGCTGGAAGCCCAGAGCCTTCTCAGCCCCACAGGTGGCCCCTGCTGATCTGAAGGTTCTGCTCTTCTCAGATTCTGCCTGAGGCTGTCGGAAGAACCTGCTCCCTGCTAAAGAACAACACAAGGGCGAGGGAGTTTTATAAATATCTAACAAACACACGTAACCGGTTGGCAGCTGCTAGGCCTTTTATATTAAATTGTATCATCTTATTATAAATTTCAGAGGCATTTACATTTACATTTCATTTCCAAGAAGGAAAACTAAGGCCTGTATAAGTATTTGCAAAGATCACATGGATGCTAAGTGTTGGGGAAAGGTCCTCTGAGCTCAGTCTGAACTGGGGGGCAGGACAGCCACGACACCTTCCCCCCGATGCAGGGCACGGTGGTGAGGATGTGTGTCCCTCGTGGGAAGAGGTAGCAGTGCACCCTGGTGAGCCCAAGAAGGACAGATGAGGGCAACAGGCTCCCACGGGTGACAGGATAACTTCACTGACTAATCCCACCTGGAAGCCCAGCCAGTTCGCAGTCCAGCTGTGGAGAATCTGCGTCTAAGAGCAAGGCACCACAATGTCTCACCTATAAGAAAACGTTTGTTCAAAATATAGAAGAAATGGGCACACACACCGTTTCTTCTCCTTCTGTGCTTCTTTTCTAACACAGAACCTTTGGGGAAATAATAAGAGAGCGTTGATACATGGTTTTGATTTGGAGAAAAAGAAACAATTTCTCCCACATCCTCTCTCTGCTTCTCCTTCCCCTTCCTTTGCAGAGAGGAAACAGGACTGAGAGTCAGAGACCCGAGCACTCCCAGCTTGGCATCTGATCCTCTGTCTCCTCAGAAGTTTCTTTGTGAATCCAGCCTTAGTTCTTCTACCAGCCATAAAAACAGGGGCTTAGGTTGAATGCTCTTGGTACCTCAGGGGTGTTCTGTAAATTTATAATTTTTTTTTCTTTTGGAACTTAGGGAGAGTATGTTTCCACTGTGCCAATAAAAGAGGAAGTTAAAACTCCCCGCTGTGTGCTTCTCTTGAGAAGAGATAATTAGCAGCAGGAAAAGGCTGAGGAAGAATTGAAAATAATAAATTTACAATGTCTGAATTCAGCTAAGAAGCAAATTGTTTAATACAGACAATGATAGGCAAGGTCCCACCTGTGAACAAGAGAATACATCTGCAGTTTCTCTCTTAGACAGAATTTGCAGACAGCAATTAGAGTAGAATTTCATCCAAGGCCTCACAGTAAATTCATATACCTATATCACTCATTTGAGTCCTCTTAAAGCTTTCTCCCTTATTTACTAACAACACTCTGCAGAGCTGGTGACACTTGTCCCTTCTACAGTGAACCTGATTACTAGAAATGGATGGGTGGGAGTGGATGTACAGGGAGACCAGGTAATCAGTTATTCAACGGAGTTTAGATGAGAAACATCCAAATAATGATAGGAGGGACAGATTGGCATGGATTCAAGAAATGGTTAGCAAAAGAGAAGGTCATGAAGAGATGGGGAGGAGATGTGAAAAGAGCTAATATGTGTTATATACAAGTACTAACACCACTGCATACTGAAAACTCCCCACAAGGGATATAATCATTACCTAAGGCAAACGTGTACTAACAAAGCATAAAAACTGAAAAAAGAGCTCTTTGTTCACTGATTAGATTGAGGGAGCCAGATGGTACCAAAGTCTACTCCAGTGGTGACAGGGTGCATCAGACAACCATAGAAAAGGAAAATCAAGTGTCCTTTAGAAGACTGATGAGGGCCGGGATTTAGTTCAGTGGTGCTACCACCTGCCTGGCAAATTCAAGGTCTTAAATTGATCCCTAAATCTGTACAAAAAAACCAAAAAAAACTGATGAATT
This sequence comes from Thryonomys swinderianus, assembly GCA_004025085.1. Classification (NCBI taxonomy): domain Eukaryota; kingdom Metazoa; phylum Chordata; class Mammalia; order Rodentia; family Thryonomyidae; genus Thryonomys; species Thryonomys swinderianus. Next base: position 24,800 of record PVIC010004751.1, on the reverse strand, counting down.
CATTAAAAATAAGAGAATTCTCTAAAACCAGGAATGCTTCAAGTACTTTTAAAAATTCTGTTATAAAACTTAATTTTTAAACTGGGAATGATCGCACACACCTTTAATCCCAGTACATGGGAGGATAAGGCAGGAGGATTAAAAATTTAAGCCTAGCCCAGGCAACATGGTGAGACTTTGTTTCAGAAAAAATATAATGATACAAGGCTGAGAATGTAGCTCAGGGCAAAGACTCTGGGTTCAATATCCAGTAGGAAAAATGAAACAAAACAAAAATTGGCTTTTCATTTTTCTGAGTTGCATTCACATTAATAACATTATCAAGATTTATTGGGGCCGGAGATTTAGCTCAGTGGTTCCAGTGCCTGTCTAGCAAGTGCAAGGTCCCTGGTTCGATCCCTGGTAAACGCATACAACAATGCTGGATGTGGTGACTCACACCCATCAGCAATCAGTACCACATACCACAGTGCTGAGCGTGGTGGCTCATGCCTGTAATCCCAGTACTTGGAAGGCAGAGGTAGGAAAATTCCTGAGTTCAAGGTTTGCATGGGCCACACAGTGAGCTCAGGGTCAGCCTGAACTACCAAAAAAAAAAAAAAAAAAAAGTCTGTCTCAAAAAAAAAAAGTCAATTAAAAACTTCATGTAATTACCATAAAATTGTCAGTGTGTGTGGATTTAATTATCCTAAACATTAGAGCTGTTTGATGTCTCAGCGCAGCACTCCAGGGCCTTCATCTGTCTCCCTCCCTTCATTTCCCTGTCCCACTGCATGGTCTCTAGTCACCGAACTCTGCCCATATTTTCCTTAGTTCACCTCACTAACTTGGCACATATCTGTGCATCCTTCAGAACAAGTACTTCTGATGCGAAGGACAGTGAGATGCTCCTTCCTAAGCACCCAGTGCATTCTGTGCCTCCCTTTTGTGGAACAGGTGTCATACTAAATTAGAATCGCTTATTACTTTGTTTCTTTGGGAGCCTTTTAGACAAAGACTGTGTCTTCTTTGCTTTTTCATCCTCAGTCCCTGGGACACAATATACATGTCCTTCACTATTCAGATGCTTAGGTCTCACTATCCGTACTCGGGAACCATCTAGGCTTAGGTAATGCAGGCCTTGCCAGTGTCCAGACTTGCAACCTCAACTCATATGCACTTTGTCAACTCAGATAACAAATAAATCAGCAGGTGCTATTTCACTGTCTGAGTGCTTCACTGATGAATGCCAGGAAAGGAAGACGCCAGCTTATACGAAGTGTACTCAGTCCACCAAACACGCTACACTCTGGCATTGCTGCAGAGCTGTGAATCTAGGTTGAGGGTGAAAAAGGGCTGGGAGATAATACATGTGTCATGTGTTGCTTTTGGAGAGTCACACAGAGACCTCTGCTGGATCGTATCATAAGTTTTTCTAGATGAGTAAATTCGGAGAATTATAAAGTACCTTGTAACAAGCCCTGCAACCTCTATTGCTAATTAGAAATAGATTATACAAAAGAAGAGTGTCTTTTCCCATGATTATTCACTTGTCTGGCTGGCAGTCACCAACAGCATTGAGGTGATACCATCGTGAGAGTCTGAAATCTGGGAAGATGGGTAAGGTCCAAGGGCCACAGCCCAACATGGACTGCTCCCTGCCCACACCTCCTTGTGGAAGATGCTGTTCCTCATAACCTCCTTACCTCAAGGCATTGTTCTCAGTAATACCTGTTACATTCCGATACATTATAAATCTGTTTACATTTAATGCTTGACACCCTTCAATAGAGCATAATCTCCATGAAATTCAGGGTTCTGCCTTATTTTGTTTTTTTTTCTTCATTACTGCATGTTCTATCCTGGATGTTTCCTAGAAGATGTTTCCTTTGAAATAAATCTCACTCTACCCTGCTCTCCCCATCATTTCTCAAAGAGTGGTCAGGGTCAGCTTTCCTGGCCTGAACTGAGTGGGCTTCTCATTATTTCTACTCTTTTACCTCCTCCTGGCCACCAGTCAGACAGGGCCTTGTTCTCTATTTTCACATGCTTAAATGAATTTTTTTTTTTTTTTGAGACAGGGTCTCGCTTTGTAGTTCAGGCTGGCCCTGAGCTCACTATGTAGCCCAGGCAAGCCTTGAACCCAGCAATCCTCCTGTCTCTGCCTCCTGAGTGCTGGAATTATAGGCGTGAGCCACCATGCCCGGCACTGTGGTATGTAGTATTGATTGCTGGTGGGCGTGAGTCTCTATGCCCAGCATTGTATGTGGTTAGTGGGATCGAACTCAGGACCTTGCGCTTGCGAGGCAGGTGCTGGAACCATTGAGCTAACCCTCCGGCCCCTTAAATGAATTTTTTAAAACATATTCTACCATGCTTGCCACCTTCTTTTTATTTTTTAAATTTTTATTAGTACATGTGTGCAGTACACAATGATTACGTTCACTATGGGAAATTGATACCTAATGTACATAACACATCTCAATTCTTTTTTCACTTAACTGATCTTGACTGCTGCCTGTTTCCACATGGATCAAGACCCAGAGCCTGTGATACATGTCACTTAGAGGTTATTGTCTAAGGACTGGCTCTGGAGCTGGTGCTAGAATTTGCTTTAGCCAAAAGAATATGGTAAAAAATGACCAGGCTAGGTACCTGGAGACCTTGTGTATTTCTGTCTTATCAGGTATCTGCCCCAGGCAGCTTTTGGAAGGGTCAAGGCCCCCTTGGAGGAGAGCCAGGTCATCCTAGTGAGGTCTTCCCAGCTAGCCATCCCTCAGACTCCATCATGAGCCATAGAGGCACAGCCAGCCAGTCCTGACCCAGGCCAGTGGAGCTGCCCTGCTGCTCTGAGGCCTCCTGAGAAGACACGATGTTACTATGGCAACAGACAACTGCTATGGGGGGGAGTGGGCAGACACACAGGCAGTGTACGGCACTAGTGTGTCTGAGGCGGGTGTGCATTCTTAGATGTAGCAGGGATGGAGGGGGCAGTGGGCCTGGGAGAAACTCCCCAAGCCACAGACTTTTCATCTGAAGCTTTGATGTTATCTCCCTAGCAGGGCTGTCATGGGCATTAGACTAGATAACTAGTAAAGCAGCTTAGTGTAAACCTAAGCAAATATGGTAGTTGCTTCCACTGTTAAGTTACTTCAGGCTAGAACATACTGATGTTCTACTCTGTTGCAGGTGCTGTGACAGACTTGGGGAGCAAAGCATGAATAATGCATGTGTGAACAATGTGTGCATGAACGAAGCGCATTGTATGTTTTCAGAACAGCAGGACAAACAGCACCAGACATCAGGGATAGGCAGGGATGGAATGGCACGAAGATGAGAAATACTAAAAGTTGCTGTGTTTGTGGTTTCTTACCTGCTTTTGGGGTAAAAAGAAATATAGTGCATGAAGTGTCCAATAATGAGCAGGTATTCCTTTTACAGAAAAAAATAGACCAGGTTATTTAAAGAAAACTAAGTTGTCAGGTTGTAAAAGACTTCCTTTTTATGTAATTTTATGGGATCTGGTTGACATTGAAGGTCAAAGTTTCCATTAAAGGAGATAAGACAATAATGTAGTAACTCTCTCTACCAGGATTATCCTGGTGGCAAGACAAGAGGAAGCACAGGAACAGGGACAGGTGCAAGGTGGAAAGGTCAGTCAGGAGGCTCTTGAAGTAATTAAAACTAGAGTTGATGAGGGAGAAGTGCCAGAGAAACAATATATTCATGTCACTCAGAAGAAAGCATCTACCGGTGATAGTGATTGGTCATATGAGGACCAATGAGAATAACTAGGGGGAGAAGAAGAGGTCTATTGTGTAAATGGTAAAGAAGAAAAGGCAGCAAAGTAAAAATCAAGGGAGTAGGGGAGGCAAATTGGAGCTTCTCGGCCAGGAATTTACAGAGCGACTTAAATCAATCTGCGAGAAGGAGTCACCTTCAAATAGTGATCAGAAGAACTTACAAGGTCTCCATACCATGACCCATAGAGGTGTTAGAAACTTCTGGGCCAGGTATTTACTCTCTAAAGAGAAGTCTCCTGCTTTATATCCCTTGGTGACAGGAGATGGCTTTACTAGCTTCAGTCTCTTCCCACAGTGTCCTTTGGACCTCCTCTGTTGCACCCTGTGGCCAGCAAAGCCTTTCTGAAACCTCTGTCTCTGCTCTCGTAACCAGCACCTCAAAGTGGAACTTAATAAGTTATTTTTTTTCCTCTTTAGAGACAAGTGGCTTCTCCAAACTTTCTCAGGCCTACGGTTAAAGGGTTACCTCTGCTTCTCAGCCCAGATGAGTGGACAGAATATGTGCACGCTGGAGCCAGGAGCTAAGTCTAATTTCACTTCCTCAGGTAAAGAGGAAAAGATCTGGGTCCAGAAAAGGATAAAACAAGTCTGCATCTATCTGTGCTCTCAATACATTCCCTCTCCCACTGTTCCTCGCTGTGAAAGGCCCTAACACACCTGCACACAGGGAGATGGTGGTTTAAGACAAATGGACCCTGCTCTCTCTTCTAAACTAGCTTTGAATAAATCCCTTTTCCTCTTGACAAAAACACAGGGCCAAAGATCCTGCGATTTGGCCAACAGTGAGCCAATGAATCAGAGCATTTGTACCTCAGTGGCTGATATAACACCCTGACAGCCTTGTGTAGAACAATGCTCCACAGAGGGGCCCTGAGAGGGAGGGTGGCATGTGTAGGACCAGCCTGCCTTAGTTTGAATCTCAGTTCTGCCATCTATTAGCTGTGGGACTATGGATAAATTATGGGATTGTTGGTAAACCTCTCAAGGTTTCGTTTTCCTTCTCTACAAATTGAGAACTAAGTATGAAACCTATTGTAATTATCATAATTGTAGTCCTTATTACACAGCGGATGGCAAAACTTTTAGAGCTTTCCTTGATAGCAAATAGCTGGCTACAGCACATGTGCCACTGGCTCGCCACCACTGGGCTACGAGACATACAAAATTGCCTTTAGAGGTGGAGACAGGACAGTTGTGAGCTCGACACCAAGCTTGGCCTACACAGTGAGTTAAAGGCCAGCCTCAACTACATAGTGAGACCCTGTTTCAAACAAACCCCCAAGATAAATAAAATGTGCCAGGCTCAATGACCTGTGCCTATAGTCCTTACTAAGGAAGATGAAGTAGGACGATCATTTGAACCCAAGAATTCCAGATTTCAGCCTGGGCAACATACCAAGACTTCATCTCAAAATATGTATATATATATGTAGACAAGTGTGGTGGCTCATGCCTGTAATCCCAGCACTTGGGAGGCAGAGAAGGAAGATTGCTGAGTTCGAGGCTTGCCTGGGCTACATAATGAGCTCAGGGCCAGCCTGAACTATAAAGCAAAACCCTGTCTCAAAAAAAAAAAATCCTAGTAACCACATACAACAATACTGGGTGTGGTGACTCACGCCTTCCAGCAATCAGTACTATGTACCACAATGCCAGATATGATGGCTCACGCCTGTAATTCCAGCACTCTGGAGGAAGGAGTAGAAGGATTGCTGAGTTTGAGGCTTGCCTGGGCCACATAGTGAGCTCAGGGCCAGCCTGAACTATAAGGCAAATCCCTGTCTCAAAAAAAAAAAAAATATATATATATATGTATATGTATAATCTATATATTTTATATAATCTTAAAGATTACCTAATATACAATAAGCACTCGATATATATTATCCATATCAGTCTTATTCTCCATAGCTTATAAGTGTCGGTCATTTTATCACAAAGGAGCTCAGTTTTTTGATTTTATCTCCCTCAACATCCTCTCTGACCTGAGTTCTACAGAACAACATGTTCCACAGTGTTCTTAGCCCTGTTAAAACTTTGCACTACCACATGCTGTTCCCTTTGCTTGAAATGTGTAACTCTATTTTCCACTTAATGAGCTCCTTTCTATGATTAAAACTTAGCCCGAGGGTTACTTCCTAGATACACATTCCCACCCTCTTCTCCATGGCAACCCTGACCCTTTTAGCTTAAGGTTTATTGGTGACACTTATATGTCCCTTCAACAGAGCAGTCATCATGGTTATGCAGCACTGTTATCTTGCTTTGTCTAGAAGGTTTTTCCTTTTGATTGTAGTTTTGCTATTATTTTCACAATACTGAGGGCTGAACCCAGGGTCTGCACATGGATCTACCGTCTCCAGCCTTTTTTATAATTTTAATTTGTTTTGAGATAGGGTCTTGCTAAATCTCTAAATTGCCCAGGCTAGGCTCAAACTTGGAATCTTCCTGCTTCAGCATCTCAGAGTACTGGTATTACAGTACTTCTAGCTTGGGTGGAAGGGTTTTCTAAACTTAATTTTAATTTTTATTACTACACATTTGTACCACATAATGATTATATGCATCCTTGGGGGCTGGTATACATACAGGACACACCTAAATTCTTTTCATGTCCCCTTACCCTCCCCTTCCTAGTAAAAGCTTTTTGAGAACAAGACAGCATATATCTAGAATTTAGTTAGGGACTTGTCTACTGGATAAACAATGAGAGAGTGAATGAATGTTCTTACCACCAGGAATGAGATGTATGATTCATTAGTGTCCATAGTAATAGGACCAGAGATGCCTTCATAGCTAGCTAATTTTCAAATGGACAAGTGAAATGGATGGGCCTTTTTGGAAAGCTGGGCATAAACACTATCAGGGAATACACATTATAAACCCAACGAGACACACACACACACACACACACACACACACACGAGCACCTCTATTTCCTCCCCAACTTGCACCTGCACTCAAACCGTCAAACATTTCCTTTATAGTAAATACATCTGTTGTAAATTATACTTCTCTTAGTATTTTGTTCCATTCATCACAAATAATAGACCTTGACAGTCAACTCACAAATGTGCTTTCTTTTGGCCTCCAGTGGGTTCTTTGTTTCTTTAGATGTTATTTTTTGTTTTTAATGAATTTGAATATGGGGCATGCACATTTATTACCTAAGTTGATTGCAGAGGAATTTAAATATGCCCCAACAGACTTTCTTCTTTGAAACTTGAGCTAACCAAAGATATCAGTTATTCAACCCAGCAGAATGAGGGTTACCTGAGGTAACTTTTGTGTACCCTTGCAGTAAAAGGAGCTGGACTAAAATACAGGAAATAAAATAAAATCTGCTCTAATGGCTTGTTTTGACTGACTTAATAAGTTTTTCTTCAAAAGCTATTTATAAGTTAAAGGAGTTAATACTTTTATCCACACAAGAATGCAGCCCCGGGAACCTTCCAAAGGCTTCAATTGGATAAATTCTCAGTCTGGGTGTCTGAGGCCACAATGCCTTGCTGTAAACTGGCAAATCCAATCCAAGAGTTTATGTTAGCAATGACAGTTTTAGTACCAAAGAATTGGAATGATGTTTAACTTAAGTTGTAACTTTCCCTCACTTGGATTCAATATATATTCATTTGTGGATGAACGTGAAAGAAGGGTGGAGAGGAAAGAAAGAGGAAGAAAGGAAAGCTAAGATCGTAAGAATTTTATTTAACCCCATAATCACAATATATCTCTTGAGGATTGAGGTCCTAACATGGACATTATTTGGAGATCATCTCAAAATAGAGGATGAAGACTTGAAAACAGTTTTTTGAGGAAAGGCTTAGTTATAGGGTCACCTTATCTTTTTAGTATTCCCAGTATCTGACCCTTAGTAGTTGCTAGAGAACTATCCTTAGGCAAAATGAGAATGATTTTGACTAACATGTATTAGAATTAATTGGAAGTCTTTGAAATAGAAGGTTGAATTTTCCAATGAAGAGGGATCATGGATTCCTGAGGTTCACAAAAGACAGGAACCTATAATCAGGAGGAAAATGATCTGACCCCAGGTGACTCCTCCTGGGTGGCTATTGAGTCTTCAGAGTTTTAATACAGGTATGTACTATAACTAGTATATTCCTGATAGGCCAGAATTAGAAGATAAGAATACTGGATTCTTCTGGGAAGAAGAGGTTCCCATAATTAGTAGCAGACTGATGGAAGTGACAGGAAGAACTCTTAAAATGGCTTCCCCAACTACATGCACTAGATAACTCCCATCCTGAGGTGTGGGCCAGAGCTGGATGTCTGAGAGGACAGCACTCTGCCTGTGTTGTAGGACAAAGGCAGAGGGACTTTAAAGGTGGAACTAAGGTTTCAAATGAGTTGATTTTAAATAAAAAGGATGATTATAGGGCCGGAGACCTAGCTCAGTGGTTCTGGCACCTGCCTCGCAAATGCAAGGTCCTGAGTTCGATCCCAGTAACCACATACAATGCTGGGCATGGTGATTCACGCCCACTAGCAATCAATACCACATACCACAGTGCAGGGCATGGTGGCTCATGCCTGTCATCCCAGCACTTGGGAGGCAGAGACAGGAGAATTGCTGAGTTCGAGGCTTGTCTGGGCTACATAGTGAGCTCAGGGCCATCCTGAACTACAAATCAAGAACCTGTCTCAAAAAAAAAAAAGGATGATTATAGGTACACCTGACATAGTAAGATAAAAGTTTTGAAAGAGGCACTAGGTATTTCTAGAGTTGACCCCTCTCTCAGTCTTAAAAGAGCAACTGCCACGCTCTATCTTAGCTATGGAGAGGGAACCTCAGTACTTCAGGGCCTGAGTTGCAACTTTAAGCAGAAGATGCAGCAAAGCTGTGCATAAACTCCTGACCCACAGAAATTCTGAGATTATAAATATGTATAGTTTTACACTGCTAAATCTATATTGACTTGTCATATAGCATTAGAAAACTGATATGGCCATAGTTACTAGTGAAAGTATGAAGAAAGGCATTGGCACAATACATAAAATGTGAAATGGAGTAGGAAAATAAATTGGTATTCTGAGGTCCAGATGTGGACAGAGAACTTCTGAAAATAATAGGTCAAGGAAGTCCTGGTCCCAGGCCTGTGACTGTTGATAGGTCTGCCTGTCCCTAAACCAAGACCTGTGGGACCTTTGCCATCTCCTCTCTTCTATAAGCAGTTCCTGTGGCCTGAGCCATGTGAGGCCCCGTCCTGGACTTGGAACACCAAAGGAAGAGGTCAGGTCTGGGAGTCAAATATACACAAATATCTGTGGCTGCATGTGTTAAACACCTGTGTGTTTATGTGCTTACATGCACACACATGCATGTGTGTGTATAATATATATTGTGAATATCCTGGGAGAAGAAGCATTCATATCAGCTTTGGCTGCTTTACAAAGGACCTTCCTGACATAAAGAGCTTGATGAATGAATGGATTTTCTCTGTTGTTAATAATTAATAGAAAATAGTAACTATACAGGAAAGAGTAAGAGACCCATGTTGTGCTGTGGGAAGGCCAACATGGCAGCAGATGGCTTGTAGGAGGCTGGACACACTAAGAATGCTAGTACAGGACGTACCTGTGTCCTCCCGTGTAACACCCCCACCCACAGTGCAGGGCAGTAAGTATTGACTGAATCCTACATGGACGCGTCCTAAGACGGGGGCTCCGGAGGCAGTGTCCAGGGGAGCAGCAGTCTCTGAGAGGTTGAGAGAGGTGTTCATTTGCCTGAATGCGGGAGGAAAATTTTTAAGGCCTCGGGGGTTTGATAGATGGGACAGAGAGGTTGGGATCCAAGAAAGCATCAAACTCCATGTCTGGGCCTCCGCTGAGCTCTAGCTGAGTGCAAAGGGGCAACTTCACAGCCTGAAGGCTCAGGGCCTCCGGGGAATAGGAGGCGCACCTGGGGGATTAGCATCATGCTGCAGGCAGGGGAACGAACCTGCCTGACCCCTAGTGTGAAAGTTCAGGTAGTTTAGCACCTCATCCTCCCCGTGGACAATTGTCAAAATGGAACCGCACTCATACCTTTTGTATATTATATAAGTGCTCTACTACCGACCTGCACCCTAGTTACCCTGTCTGCTTTTTAGGAATCCTCTGCTCATCCCTGGTTGGCCCATATCCCCTTTCTTTCTTTCCCTCTATTCTTACCCTTAGCTGCTACCCTCTTGGAGGATGTTTCCTCTCCGATAACAGCAGAACCAAAACGTAGTAATCACTTGATCTGCTGCTTCATACTGCAGATAGGGCGCTCTTATCTTGTTTCCTGAAAAGGTTAAACTGTTCTTTTTTCCACCAAAGCAAACCCATGTGCTGAAAAGTCCTCCATCCATTCATTTATCGTTCTATTTAGTCCTGCCCTGACACCAGCCGCTCAACACAGACCCCGTCCTAACCACTGGAGCTGAAATGGGGTGTCCCAGCTCTCAAACAGCTGACCTTATAGATTGAGAGGCAGAAAATAAGTGGTTAACAAATACAGTAGCTTTTCTTCAGTATTAAATTGCTACGATTTGAAAGTGTCCCTCAAAATTCCTGTTTTGGAAACTTCATCCTCCCAAGTCGCATACAGATAGTATCTGGAGACAGAGCCTTTGGGAGGGAATTAGGGTGAAAGGAGGTCCCCTTGGTGGGGTTCCCATGATTACATCAGTGGCCTACTTTGTTTCATCATGCGATGTCCTTTGCCATGTTATGATACAGCAAGATGACTCTTGCCGGGTGTCTTCAATTATTGCCTTCTTTTCCTGATAGAGTTTCTCGAATTTGAGGCAGAAATAATCGACCTATGAATCAAGTCTTCCTATTTGCGATGAAACCATTTCAGAATACATACTCTGAAAGGGAGACTTGTCTCATCTTTGTTAATGAAATGGGATCATGTTGGGAAATCTTCTTCTCATTTGTGTGTTTATTGCTTGATACTTTCTACGATAATTTGAGCTACTAGACATTATTCTTAATGGCCTGAGAGTGATTCTGATGAACCACGAGACTAGACACAAATTCCCTGGATATCACCATCGCTCACTGCACAATAATAATCACTATCGTTTCCAACTCTACGTTCCAAATCCTTGCACAGTGGCAGCCGCTTCCTGTTTTCTGAGCACTGGATAAAGAGTTCACCAATCTCCTACTCTCTTGGGAGGAGCTGAGACCACCAAACCGAGATCTCGCGGGAGGAGACCTCTTGGGATGACCTCTTACATTGTAACCGTGACTTTAGGGGGTCTCGAGAAACTCTCGGTGAAAGCAAAAGCGACTTGACACCTACTCCCTGCACAGGCAGCTCTCTTAACGCATCCTCTCTAAAGCATATCCAGCTCTTACTGCTTGGTCACACTCCCTAGCTGCACCAAGTGTGCAGCTTTCTGAGCTACTAAAAGGGACGGTACCGGATGTAGTTCTTAGTATATGTGCTGCCGAAGCAAGCACCCAGATGTAGTTCTTACTTGCATTCAGCAGAGTTCGGATCTTCTTCTCTTCCTCGACTGCCTGAAGTAGCATGTCTGCCAGAGTCTTCTCCTCTGACTCCACGCACATGTCGGCCTCCCGAAGGTACTCCAGATAGTCGATTTCCCTCTGGGCGCGCTCCACTCTCAGTGCCAGGTTGTTCACCGCACTTTTATACTCGCTGGTGTACGTATGACATCTCCCCAGCATAGTAGAGATGTTTTTTGAGAACTCTTGGAAGTCTTGAATATATGCCCTTGTTGCTTGAGTACATTTTTCCAGTCCTTGCTTCAGTCAGAAAATAAATTTATTGAATTATTGCCAGTTATTTAAATTATCTAAATAGTAAAATAACTATCATTTGTAGACAACCACAAATAATCATAAAGGGAAAATACAGATCACTCACACTCTTAAATTCACTGGTACTACTAGTGATTTTACATATGAATTTTAAAAAATTTCCCATGTATTCAGTGATACATATTTAAGTGCACATTTTAAAAGGTGTTTTGTAGGAGTGGGTTTAATTGGTGGTAGAATCTCCAACTAGCATGGATTAAATCCTGGGTTCAATCCCCAGAATAATAAAAAGACAAAAATGATACATGATTTTATTATATATGTTTTTAATGTATTTTTAACTTGCTAATATCTTGTTAGCATGTTTGAATGGCAATAGTCACAATGCATGTTTTGGTGATGATAGGTTTTTTTTTTACATAAAAATTATATTATCTAGGTGGGGATGCTGTTAGCTTTTTTACCTACTCCAGTAGATCGCATTGGATTGACATTTGTGATAGCTTTCCATTTTCTGTCGTTCAAATAATGTCAAGAAAAAAAAAATCTCTGTATTTACATTTTCATGTACTTAAATGGGTATTTTCTTAGGACAGGTTTCCAGAAGCAAGCCACAGCCCCAACACCTGGCACAGGGCCTAGAATATAGCAGTATTCGACAAATATTTGTTGAATCAAAGAATATATGAATAGAAATGGGATTGTTCAGCCAAAAAGTGCAAATAGTTAAAGCTCCTTTGGCACCACTTCCCAGAATGCTTTTTGCAAATGTAGAAATTTATGTTCCAAAGAGAAATATTGCCTGTAAGAAACTTCATTTTGAGGGGAAGGAGAGTAAGACAGAGAGACAAAGCAAGAAGTAGATACAGAGACAAGGAAGCAGGGAGAGAGAAAAACAGAGAAAGACAAAAATCCTCTGAATCCACATCTTTACTTTTGTTTTTACTTTTCTTACCTCTCTGACCCACCCTTCCCTGGTGGAGATCGCATCACCTGGTTGTTCATTGGCCAGCTGTGCCTGGCATTTGGAAGTGGGCTTCAAGGTCATGGGAGGACCAAAGTGGGAAGGTCTACACAGGTCATATCCCCATAGTTGAAAATTCAGATTCAGAGGTATCAAGGGTATGATGTACCCTCATCTGCTGACACTCGAGGAAGCAGAGAAGAATCTACAGGAATTTTATCTGGCTCTAAAGTAAGGGCAAATTGGTGCTAAGTGCTGAGAATATCCTAGTGCTTTTACAAAGGAGAGCCTGGAAAGGAAGGTATCTGGGGAGAGGGCAAGGGAAGAAGCAGCAAGAGGCAACTGGCCTCAGCCTGCTAACTGAAGACGACATTAAGAAATGCACTCAGGGTGCTCCATGAGTTATCTTGCGCTGACTGTAACTAGATGACCAAGTAATCTGGACCTGAAGTTTTCTCAGAAAATACAGGTAATAAATATTAGAGATAAAAGTGTCTTTGAAAGAAGATAAATAGTATCAATGTAATTTGCACCAAAGCAAGGTATTAGCCAAACGTAATGGCACACACTTGCCATCCCGGCACGCGGGGAAGCTGAGGCAGGAGAAGTTTGAGTCTAACCTTGGTAAGTCAGAGATTTAGTGAGACCCTGTCTCAAAATGAAAATAAAAGGGCGGTTGATGTAGTGCAGTGCAAAGGACTTGGGTTTGATCCACATGGGACAGGGAGGGAGGGAAAGTATTAAGTATGGAATAGTAGTTTTCAGTGCTGGTACGTCTCCAAGAAGAGGGCAGAAGGCTGGTTACAACTGTCCCTGAGAGCTTCTTGGGCCTCCAGAGCACTGAGTCTTGCCAGTGTTAGTGAGTTGCAAACCTGAGTACTTTCCACTTAATATTTCTGAAATCTGCTCATCTCAAAGTATAACACGAGTTCAGCTCAGACTTACCCTCTCCATGTACTATCATCACTTTTTATACTACCTAATAATGGTTCATTATAAAATGATAAAAAATAAAATATAAAATCAGTTCTCATTGCAAGTCAATATAACATTAAGGAAAAGTGGCCAAGATTTTTGATTTTGATATTTAAGAAAATAAGCTATTGAATTTTGGGTATCCAACATCTCGGGCATTTACTCATCAGGCCAGGCGATGTTCTAAAGTACAGACCAATGACTCAACGTAAACTGTCCTCAACTTTTCAGAGTTGGAATCTCTTTATTAAACATTCAGAATGACCAGAGGAAGTAAATTCCATTATTATCTCCATTTTACAGATGAGAAAAACTGCGATCTGAGTGGAGAGTGAAGCCATGCTCAAGGTCTGGGAGTGGTGCTGAGGAGATTGTATAAGTTCCCTGAACTGCAAGTTTATACATATTTGTAAGTATAACTTTAGCAATGAACCACTGATCTCCTATGTGGAAAATATATGTCAAAAGAAGAACAAGAAAGTGTGGCCAACTAAGGTGATTTCCTAGACTGGCATGATGGCCTAAGCTTGTAGTTCCCTCACTCAGGAGGCTGAGGCAGAGGGACCACCTCAAGTTCAGGCCAGCCTGGGATACATACTGAATTCAATCCAGCTTGAACTGTATAGCAAGACCCTGTCTCAAAAAAACGGTGATTCCTAGGAGTCATGTTCCATATGTCAGGCAGCCCAGATGTCACCTTACCTCCAAGACTTGAAAACGCTGGTAGATGTAATGCACCATGGCTGGGTCCTGGGCATACTGTAGTGGGGGAAGAAATGCTGCAAGGAACAGAACCAGCAGAGCACAGGCTCTCCCAAGAGTCACCATCATCCTGCAAACTTCCCAGCAGTGCAGTCTCTTATGCTGTGGTTCTCAGAGAAGGCTCAAGGGTCCAGGTGGTCTCCTGTTTTCTGCTGTTGTACCAAGTCCCTGAAAAACAACTCTGCAGAGAGCAAAGTCCTTTTGTTATTCCACCCAATGCATGATCTCAGTTTGCAAGCTGGTGATCAAGTCCAGCTGTGATCAAAGCAGTCCCTGGAGGCCTCGGACACTTAGTTACTTACTTATTGCAGAGAGCTTCCGGGGGTCTGGCCTCCTCCTCTCCCTCACCTTTGATGTGTGCAGACCTCTCCAAGCTGGTGTCTGTGTACTGCTTCTAGGCCTGGGGTGTGGGTATGGGGGGTAGTGCAGCCTTTCCTCCCTTCCCTTCCCCCAGCTCTTTCCTTTTTAGTTTTGCTTTTCTCCTTCCTAATAGACTCTGCAGTCCAATCACAGGCCTGACCAACACAAACCACCCCTACTTCTCAGAATTAGAATCTCAGTTTAGTTTCTGGCAGAAATCTCCAGGATCATTTTGCCAGAAGTTCTACTGGGAGACCCCACCTCTCCAACTTCCTTTGCATTCCTGCAGCTCTTAAAGGCACAGCAAGAAAAATGCACAGGAAGTACCCATACTTCTGAAAAGCCAGTGCACAGGCCGGCATTACTCTGCAGGCTGAGAGGTACAATGGGCTACACCCCTGACGGCTGAGGCTGATAGCTGAAAAATCTCAGGATTGAGTTTGGAAGAATTTTCTCTAGCTAAACAACAGTTATTGATTCAGTGGTGCTTCAGAGCCAAATCATCAACAAATGAAATTCCTTTGCAAGAAAGTCCTAGTGTTTTCTCAGTCACAATGTCAGCATTCCCTTTATATAGCTACCAGCTAGAAATATGTAGGACACAACTCCCTCAGTTCCCTTAACAGTCGAAAATAAATCATATCTCCGGAGCCAGGTGGTAAAATTTTCCACTTTTACCTTCCTGGTACAGGTTTCTACTTATGCCATCCTGTCTCCGTGAGGAGGTCCAGGACTTCCCATGTTTTTCTCAATCACTTACCAAAGTGAGGAAGGTTGGGAAACAGATGAGGTATAGAAAAACCTCTATCTGGAGTCAGAAGAGCAGGGTTTCCTTTTGGCACCCACAAAGTTGACCCACTCTGAATAAAGATGGCTATGTGGGTCACGGCTGGGATTATCAGCAAAGTGAATTTGTCTTTTCTTTATGAAATCTGCTTTCTTGTTTTGTCTCCTCAGAAGGAAATTTAGCCCCTTGTCTCAGTCTCTTTTCTCATCGCTAAGGCACAGTGCCCACCATCCATAACTTAAAGGAGGAGACATTTATTTGGACTTAAAAATTGAGTTCCCAGTCAGCCAGCTCAGACTCAGAACAGGGCAAAGAGGACCAGCTGGAGGAAAGCTGTCTATATATTGTGCTCAGCAGAAAAAAGGAAGGAGCCAGGAAGGGAGATACAACCTTCTGGGTCACACCTGCAGTGACCCACCAGACACAACCCCCTAATACCCAGTCAGCTATATCCCTCTATGATCAGTCACCCATCAGAAGTCCTGCCTGAGCACAGGGACTCCTTGGGAACCAATCTTAGTCTAAACCACAACATCATTCAATATTCACCACTGTTTCCTCAGTGTGGACTGATCCAGGTTGCTAGTCTTTGATCTCCCAGCCCTTCTTTGAAGAGCTGACTCTCTTCTCTAAGTGACTGGCAGGATTAGTCCCCCTGAGGTTAATTTCACCAAATCTTCAGCTCCTCTTGGGTTTCTTTACCATCGTCATCGCCGGTGGCTCTTTTGGTACAGGCTGCATCTCCATGTTAACTAACCACCTGGTTACTAGAGTCCTCTCTTCTCTCAGCACCCTCTGGTCTCTTCCGAGGAGCTGCCCCTCTGGGGAGGTCTGTGAGGAGATTATCCTTGTTGGGAAAGCAGAGCCCAGCCCAGCAGACTCCCACCCAGGGTACCCAGAACTCATCATGTACATACAAACTTGGTATCTCCTTTTCTTCTCTCCTTATCTCCCTCTCTTCTTCTAGCCTTTCCTTTTTATTCTGTATTTATCATTCCTGTCCTCCTCTCCTACTTAATAGCTATTTGCCTCCCTTCACCCTCAAATCTTTCAATTCTTACACGTAACTGCATTATTTCCTGCGTGGATTGTTGGAGCAGGCTCTGAACTCCTAGTATTCATCTCTAGATAAAGCAGTGGATGATCTTATGCCAATTTTTTTTTTTCAGAGACAGGATCTCTCTATGTAGTTCAGATTAGCCTTAAATGCACTATGTAGCCTAGGCTTGCCTCAAACCTGAGGTGATCCTCCTGCTTCAGCCTCTCAAATTCTGGAATTAGAGGCATGGGCCGCCATGCTTGGCAATACCAAAGTTAAAGTTCTTAATAATCTGAATTTCACCAATCTTTCTTGTTTCAATTATTAATATTGGTTGCACCCTTCCTCCACAAGAGCCACGTCTAATTGTCCTCAAGCTCCACCCTAAAATTTAATGTGGTATTTGTACTTAGGAGGATCTTAGAGTCTTCGTCTCTCCCTTTGTAAACTAGTGAATCCTTATTGGTCTTTTAGATCTTCCTGCTAACTTTCCATCCCCAGCCTAGGCAGAATGATCCCCTCTGTCATGTTTTCCCCATTGTGTTGAAGTTTCCAGCTTGGAAATTTGAGGAGACCATCTGGGCCCTGGGGCTTTGGGGGGGCTTCAAACTGGTATCCTCTGCAGTGGCAGTGCAGAAACAGGAAGAGAAAAAATGTAGCACTGTTACGGGTTGGACTGTGTCCCCAAATTTCCTTCACTGGAACCTTAATCCCCATAATATCAGAATGTGATATTTGGAGATTGCTTTTAAAGAGCTGAGTAAGTGAGAATGAGGTCCTTACGGCAGGTCCTAAGCCAATCTGATAAATGACCCTAGATCAAAGAAGGAAATCTGGACACACAGGGCAAGTGCATTCACAGAGAAAAGATACATGAGGACTCAGCGAGATGGTGGCAATCTGTGAGCCAAGGAGAGAGGCTGCGGAAGAAAGCAGACCTGCTGACACTTTGATCTTGGGTGTTCAGCCTCTAGAACTGTGAGGAAACAAATATCTGCTATTTAAATTGCACTGCCTGTGTCATTTTGTTTTGGAACCCCAGGTAGATTAACATAAATGTGCTCTCTGTGTTACAAAAGATTTCAAAATACCAGAGATTCCAATGGGGATGTGCAGGATGCCTTAGGGCAGCGGTAAACTGTAAGGGAACTTTCTCTGTGATACACTCATGGTCTCCTGGTCCAAGCCTAAGCTTGACTCCAAACCCTAGTTCTACCTGCTTACTGGACATTTGCCCTTTTACATGGAATAGACATCACAAACTTGCCCTGTGTTCATTTGTCTATGAAGACTTAAATTTTCTTTTGAATTATTTCAGCCAATAGCATCATCTTTTACCTACTTGCATATGAAGAAATTTAGGAGTTATTCTAGATTCTTCCTCATTTTCATTCCAATGTCGTCAGTCACCATGTTAATGTTACCATCTAAGTATATAAAATGTGACCATTTCTCATTCATTACTTCTTTATTCTCTACTTTTTATTCATTTAGCAAATATTTTGGGGAACCTATTGTGCTCTAGGTACTGGACTACATCCTAGAGGTATAATGACAAACATAGGAGATTCCTTATCTTTGCAAAGAATGTGGGCTTGTAGGGGAGATAATCAATATGGATATATAATTATAATGCTCAATAGCATGGTGATTAGGTAGTTAGGGGTAGTGAAAGGGTTGAGACAGCGTAAAGCCAGGGCATCTGAGCTCAATAAATCAAGATAACTACAATGCAGTTGTAACACAGGCTCTGGAGCTAGAGGGTCCATTAGCTATGCCCTGAATTAACCCAAGGGGTCTGGATCTTGGCATTCTTGTACTAAGCAGTCAGTGGATGTGGGACACATATAACACTGGGTGAAGCAGCTGCCTGTGGCTGAGGGCAGTGTCTGGGGAGGGCCTGAGCTATGGACTAGTAGTGGCAGCACTTGTACAGATGGGGAAAGAAGTATCTTTGTCCTAAAGGTACATGTGGGCAACATTACACAGTGTTCCCTTCAGTAGGTCGAGGAGAGGCTAGATCTTGCCAAATCTGTAGGACTTTCCAGACATTTTAGGTATTATGATAAAAACAACAAAAGAACCATGCTATTTCCAAGCAACATAACTATATCTGTGTTTCAGAGACGTCTCTGAAGGCCAGATGAAGGATTGGTCAGAGCTCAGCAAGTCTGTCATTTGGGGGAAAGACTCTGAAGGGCAAAATGTAGTAATGTCAGTGGGGACAGAGCAAAGCAGATGCTTTTGAGAAATATACAGGAGATACAACTGATGGAACCTGGTTACCGATCGACTGGGAGAGTAAGGCAAGAAACAGGTTAACAGTCAGATTTAGGGTTGTTTACGCCATTCTGACCCCTTCTAATTTATCACACGCTGTAGCCAGGGCAATGGAGCCAACATGCAAACCTTATTATGTAATTTCTGGGCCGAGGAGCTTTGATTGTTTGCCAATTATTTCCCAATAAAGGCTGAATTCTGTAGGCTTGGGGACTCTTTGCAAGCACAAATTATATCGAAGCTAAGATCTGTAACAGGAGGAACTGGCAGGAAAATGAGGAGGGAACGCGTGTGAGAACCTCCCCAGGAGAACGGAATGAATACACATGCACCTCTGGCTAGCGAGTCAGCCTCTGAGAAGGGAGCGAACTTCAAGATCCAGTCCTGCTAAATTGCTGCCTCTGTCCTATGACTCCCTTTCATTCTATGAGTCATGTTCGAACAATACCTCCTCCTTGCCTGGACTAACTCTTGGATGGTGGCATCTTACCTCTTAGTCTGAGATTGGGTTGGCCCTCAGAAACTGCCTTTTTATGTAAATCATGCTTTTATCCAGGACATATTACCAAGTGGCTTCTGTTATGATTTAGGCATAAAATATCTCCCCAAGTCTTATGTGTTGTCATATGTCGAGCAGCTTTCCTCGGTAGTGCTCTTCTACCACGCTGCTTCTACCTTAGAGCCAGCTGACCATGGACTGAAAACCCCAAAGGTGTGAGCTACATTAAATCTCTTTTCTTTTGAGTCATGAGTAGGAGGTACTTTGTGCCAGTGATGGGCAACATAACAAATATAGCCTTTATGAAAGGCATGTGGAAACTCACGTGGACACACATAAGTAAGTTAGGTCCATTATTGGGGCCTGCTTAATAGATTTTAGTGTAGACTGTAAATCTTATATTGTTTTGGAGGGATTAGTACCCACCAGCCCTTACCAATCTGGACAGATTTTGAGTGGTTTTACTGTAGTGCAGTATATCCCACATATCTTTTTTTTAATTGTATCTTAATTTTTAATTGTACGTAACTTTGAAGATCAAGTTTTTGGAGTGTCAGATTTATAAGCCACAATATGCTGTGGAAGTGAAGCTTCATTTCTGTACAGTGGCTGGGGGATGAGTCTTCGTTAAGTACATTTTCAGGAAAACATAAGGCTTTCTCCTTCCTCTGGAAAATACCAAACCATTTTTAAGTTTAAAAATTTTAAAGGAAATCCTTCCCAAGAATATTTCAAATGTATTTACTCCTTAAAAGCCATTTATTATTTTCCTAACAACATTAGAATGTCTTTATGGAGATCAGTTATTGTGTCATTTATTTTCTCTGACTTGGCCTTTCTCCTGTATCTGTCTCTATTCAACTCTTTAAAACAAGCTCGGACCGGAATTTAGGTCAGTGGCTCTGTGCCTGCCTTATAAGCACAAGCTCCTGAGTTTAATCCCTGTTATTAGAAAAATAAAAAAAATAAAACAAGCTAATTTGTACACTGGTTCCCTCCTGGCATGTCCAGGAGCCTTGTTGGGAACTAGATGTAGACTCAGGCTTCTGAAATTATTCAAGGGTGACCTTTACATTTCTTACTCAGTTTTTTTTTATGTTCCTCTCTCCTAGAATCATGACCAATTTCAACTACTTGTCCTGGCTGTCTTTGGTTAACTGGATTCACAACAGGATTCAGACTAGTTGTTAGCATTCTTGACCAAAGCTCCTGAACTCCATCCTCCAAATTCACGAGGCTTGGTAGTGTTGTCCAGGTTCATGGATCCATGACCCCAGTGGAGGTCTGTGGGACCCACTCTGACAGGCTGGGGGTGAATGCTCACCTGTACCTCACTTGCGTGTCTCACTCTCACCAGCGAGCCTCCCAGTATTTTTTCACCATCCACCAGGTTCTACCATGTAGCTGCACCAAGGGAAGAACAGACTTTTTTTTTTTAGACAGGGTCTTGCTTTGTGGTTCAGGCTGGCCCTGAGCTCACTATGCAGCACAGGCAAGACTCGAACCCACAGCAATCCTCCTACCTCTGCCTCCTGAGTGCTGGGATTACAGACGTGAACCAGCACGCCCAGCACTGTGGTATGTGGTACTGATTGCTGGTAGGCGTGAGTCACCGCGCCCGGTATTGTTGTATATGGTACCAGGGAATGAACCAGGGACTTGTGCTTGCTAGGCAGGCGCCAGGACCACTAAGCTAAATCTCCAGCCCAGAACAGACTTTTGATAGAAAAGATTGGGAAGGACTTTTCAGCACTAGAGGGTCTCCTTGTTTTCTCTTGAAGTTGCCTTCTTTTCTGAATATTGAAATCCCAAAGTTTTCCTACATTCCAAGGAAGAAGCCATTTTCCTTTTCCATGTCTGTCATTCCAGTAAAATAAAAGGTAATCCTGAACTAGCCAACCTCTTGTCTTTTCTAATCTTTGGATTACATGGAAGAGAAAGTTAAAATGGGGCAATAAAGCATGGTCCACTAAATTTCATAGGAAATAAATGCAATTCCAGGATGGAATAAAAATGAAAACTACAGGAGGAATTTTTTTCATTCTCAAAGAGATTTTTAATGCAAAAAACAAAACAAAAAAAAAACAGCTGAGATTTGGTCTTCACAAGTCTAATGTGAGTGTTTTAGTCTCTTCAATAGAATGTAATATACATAAGGGGAAATATAGGAGGAATTTAAAGTAGATATTAAGAAGACGTTTCTGATGGGAAAGTTTTAGTAAGAAGTTGCTGATACAGAGTTACTGAAGCAAGTTGATATTTCTTATAAGTAGATACTTGGGTGATCATTTTTAAACTGATTTGTTAATTTTAAAAGTATTAAAATATAGGGAGACAGGCAAGAATCCTGTACAAAGCCCCATGAAGCTAATAATAAAAATGGCAGTCACATATAAGTGCTTGTAACATCTCCAGCCATTGCATGTACACCTCTATTTACCTTCTGTCCCCACACATACCATTTGCTATGAGTCACCAACTTCTATGAGCAACCAACTGTTGTAGATTTCTATAACAAAACACCATAGAATGAGTGGCTTAAACAACAGACATTTCTTTCTAGAAGTTTTGGAAGCCGTGAAATCCAAGATCAAGATGCTGGCAGATTCAGTGTCTGGCAAAGGCTCCCTTCTTTGTTCCTAGCAGCTGTCTTCTGCTTGTGTCCACATAAGGTAGAGAGAGACAGAGACAGAAAAAGCTCTAGTCTCTCCTCCTTTTTAAAGGATACTAATTCCATGCTGAGGGCTCCTCTTTCATGACCTTGTCTAATCTTAAAAACTCCTGAAGTTTCTGCTTCCAAATGCTGTCACATTGAGGCTTCCACGTTAGACTTGGGGGAATACAAATGTTCAGTCCTTAGCACCAACCTTTTTATTTCTTACTACAATTATGATTTGACATGAGTGATAGACACCCCCTTCTCCTCCAGTCACCTGTTTTCCCTCCTTCCTTATCAGGCCTCAGTACTCAGAGCAGAGTCTCAGTTTTGGATATTCATCTTCAACTCCATGTTTTACTGGAAAGATCTTCTGTTCTGAATCATTGCAAATGGCTGGCCATGGTGGCCAAAGTGAGGAGCTTGGCTGTGCATTCCAGAAGCCCCCAGGACTGGATAGTTGCCTACTTAGCAGTCACTTTGCAGAACAGCCTCATTCTACTCTTGGAAATAAAAACCATGTGCACCAGTATTCCTAGAACTCTCAAATCTCTATTGTGATTGGTTTGCTTTGGCATCTGAAAACCACCTGCACAGCTGCTTAAAGCAGACTCTCTCTGAAGGCCAACTCTCTGGTCCTAACTGGCACTGGCAAATGATGTATGGCTGGGTGGGCTCAGGGGGCCCACAATGGCCCTTCCTTTAGCCCCTTTGGTAAGCATGTCTGTGCCAAATCCGGTCTGCTATCACAGCAGAGGTTGGCTTGAGAGTAAGGGTGGACAGATCACAGGGAGGGTCACAATTACTGAGAGCCACTGTGATATGGCACATGGGTTAGTGGCTTCTGGAGGTGTGGAAAATGTGGCTGCATCTGGAGAAGACTTGCTGGCTGGGGGGTGATGTGATGTTTCTTGATGGTCACATGCTCGGGGCTTTCTTACTAGGCCTCGGGGCCAGGAGCAGTCAGCATGCGTGGGAATTTTGGGTCATACACAGGCTGTTATCTCCCCAGCAGAGGACTTTTTTTGATCACTGTTGTACAGAGTCCCAAGAGAAATCTCTGGGGTCCAGAACTCCATAAACCTCCAGGTTACTTGCTGTCCCCAGAAGGTGCCTGTTTGGGTGGGCTTAGTTGTATGTCTCAAACTAGTCTAAACAACAGGTCAATGTTCATGCAAACTCTTTGAAGTTTTTAGCCACTAGAGGGCAGAAGCTTCTCAGGCAGTCACCTGATTAGGACCAAAACTCTGGTCCTTTGCAAAACTGAATGAGAATATATTACATCTAAAAAAAAAAGTACCCACACTTGTTATATTTTATCCCCCCCTCTTCCTACACAATCTGATTGATATTTTTGACCAAATGGATAGAATGGACTGCATGGTTTTATTCTAAAAACAAGCTGAGGCCACAAGAATGACTCTTTCTGCAGTTAGTTATATCTGGCTCTAGAAATCCATATTTCAGTCCAGTGCATGCAGAGGCTGGTGGATGGGCAGTGGGGGCTGTTTAAGCCCTGGAGTTTGGAGAAGGAAGGTACTTGCTTTCGATTCCCACAGACCACTCTGTCTTGATGTGATCAGGAACACAGAGCTAAGTGGCATGAGCTGTGAACAAGTCTACGAGCTTCCTGAGATAAGATTTCTGTTGAGGCAAGTTGCTCACAGAAGTAGACCAGAAAGTAGGTGCTCAGGACCCTCCCTCCTTCCTGCTTCTGATGTGAGCCATCCACACAGACGTCTTTGCCTCTTTGTTGTACTTGCTTGGTTCTTTGTCAAGAACCTTTTGGGGAGGGAGATGTGTGCTGCCTCCCCTGCCTCCCTCTCCCTGACTTCCAGGATGGTGAGGGGCTCTTTGGGGGGCTGTAGAGAGGAACTATTTTGGCCTTTAACCCAAAATGGAATTGGCTCTGTGTTAGAGAGGGAAAGTGCTAGATTTCTGATCCACACTAGACACCTCTGGATTTTATTAAAGGACCTTTCTGGACAAATGAAATTCCTTTCAGAACCCTTGTTAAAAATGAAAGCTCTTGACGGAACTAAGGAACAATGGTGGGGGTGGAGAGGCAGCCAATATCCTGTAAAAATACAAAAGTCCTTCAGAGGAAGCTCGCATTTGAGTTTCTGGGCAGTACCTGCCTAGGACGGCTCAGTCCCATTCTAAGGACATGGCTTTCCCAGTGACAGGCCCAAGCATTTTCTTAGACCAAGATAACAGACACCTGAGGTAGAAAAGCACAGTTCACTTTGGGGCAACCTTTCCTCCCGTGAGAGGAAACAGATTCCCATGGGGCAGCCTCAGTGTCAGGGGCCACAGCAGAGCACTGGGCCATCTCAGTCCACAGCCTTGTCCGCCACACGGACTGCATCTTGGTCTTTTGTTCAGTGCTGCTCAGACTGGTGGTCATTTGCCAATGCTACATGAAAATGACAGTGTTCGACAGAAATGGCGCCTCTGACAAACCCTACACTCTGTAATCCTCGACAACCTTTATAAGCGACCCCCCATCCCACGGCTCTGGAGAAGCAGGGTCACCTCCAGAGATACGATGTTTAGCCAGAGACTGGTTATGAAGGTGCATGCTACGGGGAGTCTTGCACAAAGTGACGGGGGGCTGCTGCTGGAGCTGTGCACCTTGAGTACGCAAGGAAACAGGAGGCTTCAGAGAGGAGTAGTCTCCTTGTGCTGGGTGGCCAGGCGCACTGACGAAGCCTTATCTGTTCTCTGGCATTCCCATGCCACAGTTTCCACAAGAGCCAGCTGCACCCGCTTGCTGAAGAGATACACACAAGGTCAAGTCTCTCTTCCTCACTCCATCCCTCCCCTTCTTCCTTCCTTGCCTACTTTTTCCTTTCCTCCATCACTTCGTTCTTTCTTTTCTTCTTTCCCTCTTTTGTTCTCCTCCTCCTCTCCTTTT
>PVIC010004750.1:0-61059 GCA_004025085.1 Thryonomys swinderianus | reverse complement strand
TTTTTTTTTTTTTTTTTTTGTTTTTTTTTTTTTTTTTTTTTTTTTTTTTTTTTTTTTTTTTTTTTTTTTTTTTTTTTTTTAGAAAGGGTTTTGCTTTGTAGTTTAGGCTGGCCCTGTGCTCACTATGTAGCCCAGGCAAGTCTTGAACTCAGCAACCCACCTGCCTCTGCCTCTCAAGTGTTGGGATTACAGGCGTGAGCCACCATGCTGGTTTAACTAGTTCTTTATATATCCTAGGGTGTGATGGTGAACTTTTTAGAGCTTTCAATGATATGAAGAACCGGCTGCTGAATGCGTGCTACAGATTCACAACTGCTGTTCTAGAGAATGGTCCTCTGCCATGTGGTTTTCAAAAAAAATTCTTTTCCTGGCTGAACATTGCAGCACTCATTGTAGTCCTAGCACTCTGGGAAGTTGAGTTGGGAAGATCATAAGTTTGATCCCTGCCTAAGCAACTCAGTGAGACCCCATCCCAAAAGTTAAAAAAGGCCAGGGATGTAACTCAGTGGAAAGGAAATTTCTTCAAATCTGTAGCTTGTCTTTATATCATCTTTGCATGGTCTTCACAAAACTGATTAAGTTCAAGTGTGTGAGTTAGATTTCTGTCAGTGTGAAAAAAATACCTGAGAGAAACAATTTAAAAGGAAGAAAAGTTTATGTTGGCTCCCACTTTCAGAGGCTCCAGTTCATGGTCACTTGGCTTTGTTGCTAGGCCTGTGGTGAAGTATTTAACCACAAGACGCATGGTAGATGAAAGCTGCTCCTTTTATGGCAACTGGGAAGTAGAAAGAGAGGGAGAGATAGTGGGGGAAGCACCTGGGGCCAAAATATATCCTTCAAAGCCACACTTCCGGTGACCTATGATGTTCATTAAATACTTTTTTTTTTTTTTTTTTGAGACAGGGTCTCGCTTTGTAGTTCAGGCTGGCCCAGAGCTCACTATGTAGCCCAGGCAAGCCTCGAACTCAGCAATCCTCCTGCCTCTGCCTCCCAAGTGCTGGGTTTACAGGCATGAGCCACCATGGCTGGCACTGTGGTATGTGGTATTGATTGCTGGTAGGCGTGAGTCTCCATGCCCAGCATTGTATGTGGTTACCAGGGATCGAACTCAGGGCCTTGCGCTTGCGAGGCAGGCACCGGAACCACTGAGGTAACCCTCCAGCCCTGGTATATTAAGTCTTGTATTGGGTTAACTCATGTTAGTCAGCTTTTCATCACTGTATTGGCATACTTGAAGGTTACTGATGAACACAGGAGGTTTAAGTAGCTCACAGTTTTGAAGGTTCAAGAGCATGGTACTTACATTGTCTCAGTTCTAGTGAGTGCTCTGTAGATTGTGGTCACATCTCAAACAGGAAGCCAGAAAGTGACTCAGGAGACAGATTTAAGCTTGTCACTAGTGGAGATCAGTTTTTACTTCAGAGGCCAATGGCCTCACTTACTCAAGGACCTCCTACTGTGACCCACCTTTCCAAGGTCCACACTACCACCATGGGTACCAAGCTTCCAATACATGAACTTCTGAGAAACATAGAACATCTTAATCATAGCACTAATCCATTCAACCTTATTCTTCCTCTCAAATTGTTTTAGATATTTTTTGTCTGTTCATATACTTTTCAGAATAATCTTATCTTTATCATAGAATTTTGCTGGATTTTGATAGGAATTACACAAAATCCATACATAAATTTGGAGATGGTTTATATCTTTACTATCTTAAGTCCTCTAATTCATCATGATATCTTTCTCTGTTTATTTAGTTCTTCCTTGATTTCTTTCATTAGGGGTTTGTAGTTTTTTTTGCCATGTAAGTCCTGTTTATGTTTTACTATAATTTTCCTCGAACTGTCAGGTATAATTTATTAAATTCAGAATGAGAAGGGAAAGTCTGTTGTGTTTACCGAGTCTTTCTTCCTTGCTGATGTTCTAAGTTTCCCTCTTCTGCCATTTCATTTCTGTTTAGAGAAATTTCTTTAGTCATTCTCTTTTGGTAGGTATGCTGGTATGAACATCTCTAGTTTCCCTTCATCTGAGAATATTTTGATTTCTTTTTCATTCTTGAAGGCTAGTTTCATTGGGTGTCTGTACATTTCAGCATCTGAAAAATGCTCCATCATTTTCTTCTTTCTTCCACTAGTTTTGATAAGAAATTTACTGTCATTCAAATTGGGTTTTTTTCTCTGTCAAAAGATGTTGTTTCTCTTGCTGTTTTCAGGATATTTTTTTATTGTCTTTAATTTTCAGAAAAATTTCTGTGATGTAGTTTTTAATGAAAACTATTGTTTGTGTTTGTTTAGTGTCATGAATCTATAGCTTCATGACTTATCCAAACATTTCCAGAATTTCAGCAATTATTTCTTTGTATAACTTTTGAGTCCTGCTCTATTAAGGCTATTCTCGAGCTCTCTAGGCAGCATTTTGTGGGTAGTTGTGGCTGAGTACATTGAAACCAGATCTCAGACTGGCGTCTATATGGCATAACATCTTCTTCTCCTCCACCTTTAGCAGGGTTAACAATTAACAAATAAAGTTGTTAACAATTGATCGGACTGGGCCGGAGGGTTAGCTCAGTGGTTCCGGCGCCTGCCTCGAAAGCGCAAGGACCTGAGTTCGATCCCTGGTTATCACATAGAATGCTGGGCATGGAGACACGCCCACCAACAATCAACACCGCATACCACAATGCCAGACGTGGTGGCTCACGCCTGTAATCCCAGCACTCGGGAGGCAGAGATAGGAGGATTGCTGAGTTCGCGGCGGCTTGCCTGGGCACCATAGTGAGCTCAGGGCCAGCCTGAACTACAAAGTGAGACCCTGTCTCCAAAAGCAAAAGAATTGATCGGACTGAAGGCAGCTGCGCGCGGACCCTGCGACTGCGGGCCCCGCCTGTGCGTTTCCGGCGGATTGAAGGCCGCCCACCGGCCCACTGTATCCTGGAGCTGTGCAGTGAGGAGTCAGACATGGAGGTAACTCATAAGCTCAAAGTCTCCAGAATAGAATCTAACAAACCTTTTTATCTTATTTACTGTGTTTAATACTGTTTTTGGCATTTATTGTATTATGGTAACAAACAGGATGTGATTGTTCTGCTCAAATACCTCCCATGATGTGTCAGGAGTGAGAACTCTGAAGGGTCATTACAGATTCAAGGAGGACCCCCCCAGGAAAGTGCTGCATCCAAAGGGCCCCAGATAATAGAAAGAGACCTGCAACAAACATTGCCCTGTCATCAGACAAAGAAGAGCATTAATAACAACAAAAGAGTAGAAATGAGAAAATACACAAAAAACCAGACACAAAGATCACCACCACAGGGAGATTCAGAGAAAAGGGAAATAGGGCAAACTGAAACCAGGACTCTTGGACATGGTAACTAAAGTGGATCTAGTAAAATGGAAATCAGAACTCATCTCTGAGATCAAAACAGAGATACTGTCCTCAGTGAAAGACATCATTAAAGAAGAGATCAGGGCCGGAGGGTTAGCTCAGTGGTTCCGGCGCCTGCCTCGCAAGCACAAGGTCCTGAGTTCGATCCCCGGTAACCACATAGAATGCTGGGCGTGGAGACACGCCCACCAACAATCAACACCGCATACCACAATGCCTGTAATCCCAGCACTCTGGAGGCAGGGACAGGAGGATTGCTGAGTTCGCGGAGGCTTGCCTGGGCACCATAGTGAGCTCAGGGCCAGCCTGAACTACAAAGCGAGACCCTGTCTCAAAAGCAAAAAAAAAGAAGAGATCAGCGAGATGATAGAATCCAAAATAGCAGAAGCAATGGAACCTTTTCAACAGCATCAAGCGGAGCTCCAGGGAATGATGAAGGAGAATGAAAGCTTGCGCAGTAGGATGAATGAAGCAGAGAACCGAATCTCAGAACTAGAGGACAGCATAGCAGCCAGCGAGCAGGAAAGGTATCATCTATGGGAAAAGAGCAAGGGACCATGAGAAATCAATTAAGGCTATTCTCTCCTTAGATTCAAATAACATGAATGTTAAATCTCTCGTCATATTTCTACAATCCTCTGAGTCTCTATTTTTGTCTAGCTTTTTTCCTCTGTGTTGTTCACAGTAGGTAATTTTTATTTTCAAGTCTTTCTGCTCACTGATTCTTCTGTTCTGTTGCTGAATCCATCTACTGATTTAAAAGAAATTAGTTATGGTATTTTTTAGGTCTAAATTTTTTAGACCTAAACATTTTTTAGACCTCATATTCATCTCTAAATCTATTGTTTGTTGAAACTTTGTCTCAAGTATGTTATAATTGCTCATGGAAGCATTATTTATGTTGGTTACTGAACAATTCTTGCTAGATAATTCATGTAGCTCCATCGTCTTGTTGTCATTTCTTTAAAAAAACTCAGTTTGAGTTCTTCCTGTCTTTTGGTTTGATGGGTGGTTTTTAAATTAACACCAGGACGTTTTGGGTTGTGTAAGAGTCTCAGATCTTATTTCTGGCTGACTTTCTCTAGTACCACCCATCAGGGAGAAGGTCATGCTGCTTTAATAAAATGTGGGAATAGAATTGGAGAGGCTTTCCATTTAGTCTCAGTTGACACCTGAATTATTCTACCACATTTTTTTGATCAGTATAAGTTATAAAGCCAGTTTATATTTGAAGAGTGAAAAAAATGGTTTCTGTCTCTTGGTAGAGCTTCAAAGTCACATTGAAAAAGGAAGTGGATATAGGGAGGGAAATAATTGTAGTTTCTTGCCATAGTGATTATGGTTTAATTGATAATGTTAGCTTTGGTTTGGGAACAGTGGGTTTTAAGTTAGCATTTTTTCCCACCATTGATTTGATAACAGAATGTTTTCTACAAAAACCTTTAATATGTCATAAAATCATCGTTACTAACTTTTAAGTAAATGTTTACCTTTTTTTCACCTTCTGTAGTTGATAGTCACATTTCTTTCTTACCTAAAGGTAGAATAGAATTACTTAAATACAATTTAAGGAGAAAAGTGGCTACGATATATTTTCTTTTATTTTGTTCTTAGAATTGAAATTGTATCTGTCAAGACTATTGATTTTAAAAACTGATCTTATGTAGTCTGTGACAAATCAGTACAGAAGGACAATAATTAATGTAAATAATCTTATATTGCATTACTAGATTTCTCTGTAAAGTTGTTTTACCCATATTTCTGGTCAAAGTATGAAAGAGTATAACAACACTCAGTAAGAGAATGACTGGGCTCAACGATTATATTTCATATAGAAAATTTGTTTGCAGAGAGGAGAACATTTGTTTGCAGACTTGAGAAAAGGGAAGTAAACTAGTAAATTTTCTAATCATGGCTCTCTCAGTGGCCCTAAAAGTTATCATATTTCTAATGTAGTGATGGCCTCTGATGGGCCTCTTGGACTTGATACACTTTTTAATTTTCTGAAACAGACCTGCGTTTTCACTACATAAGGAGCATACTATGGACATTGTTTCTTACAGTGTCTGAGTCCATCCTGAGCTTCAAAACCAAACTGCCATCTGCCCCAACCTGTGTCTCTAGGAGCAGCGCATGCCTTGCAACTTCTAGCAAAATCTCGTGTATGTTCTAACTACATTTGCAGTTCAACTTTTAGAAGCGGAAGAACTTGTTCAAAGTGTATGATGAAGTTTATATCTTTTTAAGTGCACTATTCATTTAATCTCCAGAGAATCACTCTTTTCTTTTCCTCAAACACATGTTATTACTCAGTATTATGACTTTTTTTTTTTTTTTTTTGAGACAGGGTCTCGTTTTATAGTTCAGGCTGGCTCTGAGCTCACTATGTAGCCCAGGCAAGCCTCGAACTCAGCAATCCTCCTGTCTCTGCCTCCCGAGTGCTGGGATTACAGGCGTGAGCCACCATGCCCGGCACTGTGCTATGTTGTATTGATTGCTGGTGGGCGTGAGTCTCCACACCTAGCATTGTATGTGGTTACCGGGGATCAAACTCAGGACCTTGCATTTGCGAGGCAGGTGCTGGAACCACTGAGCTAACCCTCTGGCCCTCAGTATTATGATTTTAAAAATAGCTTTCCAATTAGGTAGGCAAAACAATGTGTTCTTACTATATCTATATAGATTTAAATCTAAGGCTTTATTTTTATTTTTTTAATACCAGAGTTGTATTTTTTTTTTTTTTGAGACAAAGTCTCGCTTTGTAGTTCAGGCTGGCCCTCAGCTCACTATGTAGCCCAGGGAAGCATCAAACTCAGCAATCCTCCTGTCTCTGCCTCTCGAGTGCTGGGATTACAAGCGTGAGCTACCACGCTCGGCCCAGAGTTGTATTTTTATGTCCTAAATTCTATTCTTAGATCTTCTCCCCCAAAATCAAGAGGCTTTTATGTAAATATCTTCTTCCCTACTGACTTCTGGTCATCTCAGAGGCTTTTTTTTTTTTTTTTTGGTCTTTGGTACTGGGGATCAAACTCAGGACCTTGAGCTTGAGATGCTGGTGCCAGAACCACTGAGCTAAATCCCAGCCTGACCTCAGAGTTTTGTGAGGCACGTTTGCATTAGGTGAAGTGTGTGTGTCTGGCTCTTTGAAATTGTCCACCCACCGTGAGTTTTCAAGCAGTATTGGATCTCTCTGCCATATGTTCATGGTCTTCTGGACACGAGTACTGGAAATTCTTCATACCGGTAATTCTTTTCTGTCCTATAGGCGTCTGTTCTGGGCTGAGCTCTCATGTCTTGTTTGGTATTAGGGGAAGATTAGAAGTGGCCTCCACAGGTGGTGTGCAGAGCAATAACTGGGAAAACAAGCAAGATCAATATCTAATCCTTTGTAGCCAGCCAACCTTTTCAGAGCCTCATCTTTATTGATTTCTTTGGGCGACACTTCCCTTTCTTGGGTAATCAGCCCCTTTGCTCACCAAGTGAACAAGCACGCAGCACTTATTCCTTCTTTCGAAGGGGCAGGGATGGCTGCTTAACTCTGAGTAGCTGAAGAAGAGGGAGGGAAGCCCAGAGTGGCTGCCTTTTAGACTAAATCCTCTGTAAAGGGGCCTGTGTGACATGGGTATTTAACTAGTCTCATCCTTTTTCTAGATTGAAGGCTCACAAGTACAGGTGGTATAGAGACATGTGGCTTAGCAGTAACATGGTGGAGAAAGGTCAGTAAATTCAGTGGAGAAGAATGATTTTTATTAAGTGCTCACTAAGCTTCCAGTGAGATAACCATTTTACAAATGAAGCAGTGTGGCTTGGGAAGCCAAGCTGTCAAGATCAGATGTCTGGCAGTGTTGGATTTGGAAGACACTACAGTCATTACATAACATTGTATTCTGTACTCTGAGGACCCAATATCTAACTTTGTACAGTTAAAAATATCTGGATGGATCTCCTAATTCTGGGACATCAATGAGAAGTCAGGGATGCATGTTTTATAAAGAAGAGGAAGGGAACATATCATTAAATATCTGAAGGACTGTGATATGAACAAGTTTGAATATCTGGTTATTATTGCTTCAAAAGGCAAAAGTAATACGAGAAAATAGAGTTTGTGTCTCTGTGGAAGGAAACTCATTTCTAAGCAGTTGTAGTTTTTTTTTTTGAGACAGGGTCTCACTTTTAGTTTGGGCTGGCCCTGAGCTCACTATGTAGCCCAGGCAAGCCTTGAGCTCAGCAATCCTCCTGCTTCTGCCTCCCGAGTGCTGGGGTTAAGGCATGAGCCACCACGCCTGGCTCTAGTTGTAGATTTTTAACAAAGTAAGGATTTGTATTGAGACCTTCTCTGACTTGAAGGTGCATTTTTACATAACTGTTTACCTCTGAGTATGCTTTATCCTAGAGTTCTCAGGGAACTCTTTTTTCATTCTCAAGACTCAGGCAAATACCACAGACCCACAAGACCCTTGCAGGCACTCATCCAGAAGTATTTACTGTGTGCTAGGGAATGTGTTAGAAGCTGGGGATCCATGATAAGGAAGATGTACTTAATTCTTAGGAAGTTTTATAGAGTGAATCTCCTCTCTGCTTCTTTGCTGGATGTGTGTTTATTGCAGCTGTCTGCTGAGGCTCCTTTATTTTCCCACGTTACCTTTTTACATCTTCATTTTGGTAGCCATCACCCTATAGGGCCCTTTACATATGCCCTTGGGCCTTATGATGGTTGTGTCTATTATTTGACTTCCAAATGCCCGAAACTTTTTCTAGCAGTCACAGTTCACTCTGCAGGAAAAACACAGCAGGACAGAAGTGCCAGAGAACTACTATCCTTTGGGAGCAGCTTTCAACAAGAACCTCAGATGGGAGTTGATGTTTTCAGTAACTCAGATCTTTCATTCCTCACTTAGGATAATGCTAACAGGTACACTCCACACTGACCTCCAGAGTTCCTTGTTGCCCTAATTCCTCTTCCAGAGGGATAGTGATAACAGGTTGATGATTCATGTTCTATCAGTTGTTTTCTTCTTCTGGGCTCACTTTTCTCTTAGAGTTTCCTGAGATAACCTCCTAAATAATCCCGTTGCCCTTTAAGTTTTTCAGTATTGCCAAGGGAACATAAATGCTGTTTGACACTGTTTATGAGCAGTGATGGTTGGGGGGAAAACATCCCATTATCATAAAAGTTTATACAGCAAAGCAGTGGTTGTTTCATATATAGACATTTTATGGTATTTCAGCTTAATTAGCAATACATGTGTGTACATTGTGTTCTTTTCTCTTGGTACCATAAAGAAAAATCATTCAAAGAGAGGTAGTGAGGCAAAATAGGGAATCAACATTTACTTAGTTGTCTGCTTGTCTCACACAGACTGTGTGTTCTGTAGGGGCAGTGGTAAATATTTTCTTCCCTGCTGTAACTCATGAACTTGCAAAAGACCATGGTTCAGAATGGGCAGCAAGACTGCAGGATTGACTTATAAATTCAAGCATTTTCTTTATGAATTTCAGTTTTCACAACTATATTTAATAACAGCAACCTCAATCTCTGCAACAATTTATAGGCAATTTTCTATGTGATGGGCATTGTGGTTGGTACCCCGCATAGATTTTCTCATTTAAACTTCCAATTTGTAAGGTGCATTATGATCCAAGTGTTAATCTTGGAGCTGATGCCCTCCTCTATCTCTGCACAGCTCATCTGAGTTCACCTGCAGCTGTGAGTCCTATAAATCTCATCAGCTCTTCATCTCAGATTCCCCCATTCCTTGTCTCATCTTGAGGGCTTTATCTAGCACCATGGGAAGTTGTACTGTGCACAGACAGAAGCTAAAAGTAGATGTAGAAACCTTAGGGGTAGTTGTCATTGAGAGATAATGGAATAAGCAGATATTCTGCCACAGCCTCCCTCCCCTACTTGAAGACTCTAAGTTATGTTTCATATCATTTCTCAGAGCATGCCTGTGGGATTGGGCCTATAACAGAATCTGCTTGCTAACACACGCTTGATTCCTTCTCTTCCTTTTTGGTCTGTTTGCTTTATTTCCTCTCCTGCCACAGAGAATCATGTATGTCTAAACCTTTATTTCATGTCTATTTTGAGGAGTCCAAATTAGATAGCTCTCATTTTACCACTGAAAAAAATGGACTTTTATAGAGGTCAAGTGACTTGGTTGTGATTGTTCGGTTAATAAGTAGTGAATTCAAGATTTGAGTCTGGGGCTGGAGATTTAGCTCAGTGGTTCCGGCGCCTGCCTCGCAAGCAGAAGGTCCTGAGTTTGATCCCAGTAACCACATACAATGCTGGGCGTGGTGACTCATGCCCACCAGCTATCAATACCACATACCACAGTGCTGGGCGTGGTGGCTCACGCCTGTAATCCCAGCACTCGCGAGGCAAGGACAGGAGGATTGCTGAGTTCGCGGCAGCTTGCCTGGGCTACATAGTGAGCTCAGGGCCAGCCTGAACTACAAAGCGAGACCCTATCTCAAAAAAAAAAAAAAAAAAAAAAAAGATTTGAGTCTGTCTTCTCTCTGCTGAGCCAGTTCTTCATTGTATACAATAATAAATACAAAAATAAATGGGAGATTTATTCATACCTCCCTTTATAATCACCTACTATGCACCAGGTTCTCTCCTGGGTACTAGAAATAATGAACAATGGCAGTGTAAAATTCCAAAGATCTTAAACTCTAGAAGGGGAAGCAGTTTGGTAGTATTTATAAATACTATAAACAGTTAAAAAAAATGAGTGCATCAGAAACATTCCACTTCTATAACTCAAGAGCACAGTGGAAAAAATGGTATGATTATTAATCACCTCTATAAAAACAATGACTTGATAATTCTATTTTCATACATTCATTAGGCATTAAAATCTAATTTTTAAATACATAGTGGATTTATAACAAGGCAGTGATAGTAAGTTCATTTTGTATTCAGTTTGCAAAGATGTTAACTGACATTTAATTGTTTGTTAATTGATCTATGTCTTCTGAAATTATTGGCACAATCTTCAGTGGAGGAAGGTAAAGTATAACTAGAAGCCCAGTTTGTTTCTTATGTGTATTTTCTGTAGCTTGTGGATACAAATTGGATTACTGTGAATTGTCACACAGCCTGCTTAGTCTAGGGAGAAGCATGTACCCTCACTTTCTCAGGAGTGCATCAGAAGTCTCCAGTGGTATTGCACTAGTTCTGACAGAAGCCTTTTGGTTATCACATAGTAATTGTCACTTTCCTCCTTTGCCACTTCAGCTCACTATGATTTCTCATCTCTGATGGTTTCCAGAGAGTACTGACATCACTGCATCAAAGCCTTGCATACGGATGACTGTTGATATGTTGTGCCCAAACCTGGGGACCAATGTCTAGACTGCCAGTACTTTGTCCTGTGACTATCAAAACAACGGAGAACCTGTTCTTTCCATTTTCTCATGTCTTGAAGTCATCTTGGCAGCCTGCTCTTGACAGGGATGGGGTGGGGAGGAGGAATAGATACCTGCCAGCATCTTCTACTTGAAGGGTGAATTCCTCATTTGTAATACAGGGATAGTAATAGGCTCTGTCTTACAGCCATAGTAGACAGTGTTTAAAGTCTCTTTGGCTCTTACTATTTTTAGGCAACTTAGCTTAATTTTTTATTGCTGACACCTACTTTTCTTTTCCCAGAGGCTTGCTCTGAATGCCACACGTGTGGCAGCCAGAAATGTCAAAGATTTACTGAGACCACCCTTCAGCCAATGATTAGAGAGGATTATTGTGTATATTCTAGCTCTTTCCCCCCTTGAATGAGATAGTCATGAAGAGTGCTGGCATTCCCAAGGATTGAGAGTTGCTCATGGTAGTACCCAGTTGCTCATGGTAGTCCCTGTTTGTCACACCACATCAGTTACTTGCTTCTTTCTTATCTCTGACTTATTTCTCCACTCCCCTACCAGAATTCCTGCAATCACCTTACAAATGAACAACTTGCAGCCAAATTTTTGTCTCACATTCTACTTCTGCAGGAACTCAAACTATGATATGGGTTGTTGTCAATATTAAATCTATGCATGTATGCATGATATTTCTTAGCATGATATGTGTATATTAGTTAATCAATTTTTTTTTTTTTTTTTTTTTTGCTTTTTGAAGACAGGGTCTTGCTTTGTAGTTCAGGCTGGCCCTGAGCTCACTTGTAGCCCAGGCAAGACTCGAACTCAACAGTCCTCTTGCTTCTTCCTCCCAAGTGCTGGGATTACAGGTGTGAACCACCATGCCTGGCATTGTGGTATGTGGTACTGATTGCTGATGGGCATGAGTCACCACGCCCAGTATTGTTGTATGTGGTTACTGAGGATCAAACTCAGGACCTTGTGTTTGCTAGGCAGGTGCCAGAATCACTGAGCTAAACCTCTGGACCATCATTTGGTATTTTTGAATAAAGTGTTTGCTTGATTTCTTAAAATTGTATAGTTTCATCTGACATACATATATATGCATATATATATTTATTTATTTGAGTTTCAACTGTGGGGTCTATAGTAGCAGGCCTGGAGGAGTGTGTGTGCAGTGCAGGTGCAAGGAACTGGTGCACAGGTCAGTGGCGAGCTGAGGCCATAGGGGGGTAATCATGGCCAGGGTGAGAGTCTGCCGCTCCAGAGCCACTGCACCAGGTCCTCAGCCCTCACACTGGCCTCCACGGCTGAGTTCTCTGGGCATCTACCTTCTACAGGTGCTGAGTAGGGTACACAAAGGAGACAGAGTTGCCTCCTTCCTGCCACAAATTCTGGGAGCCTCCCTCCATGTCCTTTTCCAGTGGGAACACATCCCGGGTGGCAAGCTCTGGGCTAATCACAGAGACACGTCTTCCCAGGTGTCCTGGGGCAGCACTGTTACAGGCTACAGGCTGGAGTGAGCACTGCCAGCATCGCTGGTCTAATGGGTGTGTTGAGGGAAAGGGAGATGGGGCCGAAGAGAGACCCAGGGCTGTCGCATAGCATTGGTGAAGCCGGAGCTGGGGCGCCATCTGGTCAGCACAATGACCACATCTCCTGTCTTGAAGACGCCTCAGCCTTGCTGGTCTTCATGGCCAAGAGCACGCGCAGGTCCATGCCCTCAGCCCAGGTCTGCTGCTGGGTCCTTGCACACCAGGGGAATATGATGCGGAACTGGTGGGTGTGGAGCACCGTCACGGTGATAGTGGGACACAGGGCAGCACCGCGTCACCTGGTGCGCAGACCTGTGGGGAACTTGGTGAGCTGATCACGGCTGACCCAGCACTTGGGGGAGGCCTCTCAGGTGCCCTCAGTGGCAGCAGCCTCAGCTTCTTGTGGCTTCTTTGTGCCAGGCAGCACGGCTCCTCACATAATTGTAAGTGGGGAGTCAGCCTCCAGCAGGGGTCATCCTTGGCTATTTCTCCAGACAGCATGGTGCAGTCTGCCTGGTCCAGGACAGCGCTGGCCGGGTCACTGCCTTCAGCCCGTGGGCTGGGGCCTCTTGACCATGTCTTCTTCCAGCACCTGCAGGGTGCAGATGATGGGCTTTCCAGTGCAGTGGCAGCACCCAGTCATCACCTTCTGAGCCAGAAAGATCTTTCCACAGGAATCTCGATGCTGAGGTCATCACAGGCCACCACAGTGCCATGGCTGAACTCCAGGATCTCACTGAACTACCCACTCCTGCATAGTTCTCAGTCTTGATCTTCTTCTGTCCTTTACCAGGACCCGCCTCACCACACGGACATTAGCAGCCTTGAGGATGAAGGACATGAGCACCATGTCTATGTCCTGCTCTGCTCGGAACTTCAGCATCTGAATGTCTTTCACACTGTGGGCAAGTCCAGGGTGGCACCAGGAAGGTTCATGCCCTTCTTGCTGCCTAGGGAGTCACCATTTTCCACCTGTGTCACTAGAAAGTCGGGACCTTTGTCCTTCATAGCCAGGAAGTGAGGCTGTCATCCTTGTAGATCTTATGGCCCGTGTCCTCCACCTTGGAGAAGTTCCAGCTATAGCACTCATTGCCTTTCTGCATTTAGGCATTGTCCAGTTGATTCAAGCATAGGTCCCTTCTTTAGCCTCACCTCGGTGGTGCTGCTGCCCTTGGTAAGCCTGGTTCAGATCTCGGGTCCCTTGGTGTCAAGGGCCACAGCCACCCGTTGGTAGAGGATGGGGTTGGCAGCCAAGCTCACTACAGCCTGTGCACGCTCTTGATGCACGTTCTCTTTATGGTACTTGTAGATCAGCAAGAAGAGTTGAGCTGGGTCACATTTATCCCAGACTTAATCATCTTTTCAGCGTCTCTCCTGAGTGGAGGCAGGGTTGGTGGTACAGACGATGCCAGTGTCGCAGTGCAATATGAGCGGAGCAGAAAGCTCAACAAGTTCCAGATGCGTCTCTTCTGTCTGTTATTATTTCCTTGAATTCTTTTACATTTATATGGTTCCTGAATTTCCCTTTTCTACTTGTCTCAGTTTACCAAGAACAGTTAATAATTCAGAAAATGTTTGTTACTTTTTTTTTGTTTTTTTGAGACAGGGTCTCGCTTTGTAGTTCAGGCTGACCCTGAACTCACTGTGTAGCCCAAGCAAGCCTCAAACTCAGCAATCCTCCTGCCTCTGTCTCCCAAGTGCTTGGATTACAGGCCTGAGCCACCACACCTGACACTGTGGTATGTGGTACTGATTGCTGGTGGGTGTGAGTCACCACGCCTGGTATTGTTGTATGTGGCTACTGGGGGTCAAACTTAAGACCTTGCGCTTGCTAGTACCACTGAGCTAAATCTCCGACCCATGTTTGTTACTTTTTTTCTGATAACAGATTTTAAAACTTTATGAATTTCAAAAGGTAGTGTCCTGTGACTTATGTGAGGGATGATCTAGAAATGTTCACACATTTAAAACTGCACAAGTCCCAATTGACATAAAGCACAGGCATTCCAGTCCAATAGCTTCATATCTACACTGATGATTTGGTTTTGAATAATCCCACCCATCTTGAGTCTTGGTTTATAGTTTGCAAAGGACCTATGGGACATGTCCCAATTGTTGTGTCCTTAGGAGTAACCACCAAATTGCCCTGGATCTGTAAATACATTGTAACTGGACATTTACCTTTGATGACATCATAGATTTACCTTGGTGGTCTGCAGGCTAACTTTGGATGGCAAATATATTTTATTTGGTATAGTGTGTAATAAAGTCTTCAACCAACCTTTCAAAACAGGGAAATTTCATGGAAAATCTGGGTTTATGATGCCTCTTGAAAATATTGGAAGAACTGTTAATCCTGAGTTTCCATCCGGGAATAATCAGCAGGTGCTCAATAGTTACTGTTCCTTTTCAATAGTCATAAATTGTTTAGTTAGTAGCAGTCTCTACCATTCCTTTTTCTCCTCTGTCCCACTTTTAAAAGTTGGATTAAGTGTCTTGGTATTCATCCATGGGCTTTCTGAGATGGAAAGACAACAGAACTCTGTATTTGTCTTCTTCTTTTCCTCCCTTTAAAAAATTTGTTCTGTATCAGGAGGCCAATAGCAGTGGGGAGAAGAAGGACATACCTTCTGAAATAGAGTAAAAATTCCTGGATCTCAGAAGATTGCAATGAGGAAATTAACATTTTAGCACTGACACAGTAACATAAAACATAATTGTGTTCTACACAACTTAGTGACAAGGCTTAAAATATCAGGAGCAAAGATTAATGAGATAAAACATTCCAACTGCGTGACCAACATTTGTCAGTTTGCTCTGTGACTGGGGGCATAGCCAGGCAACGAGATAATACAACAGTCTGTTTGGAGTTTAGTGTTTTGGAAACAGGCCTGCAACAAATGATCATCTTGGCCTGCCCAGTTATGATAGTTGATTATTGTGTCAACTTGAGTAAATAACACCCAACTAAATTGGCTCCACAGTTTTGGGTGTGAAAGATCCACCCTAGGGAGATTATTGCCAGAATGCTATAAAAGGAAAACAAAGAAGGAAGGACAGCTCTGCCTTCTTCGAAAGAGCTCCTGACTTTGTTTCACCTTGGACATTTCTCCTGGCTTCTAGAGAAGACCCTTCAGCCTCCTGATACAGACTGGTGTGAGTCACTACATGGAGCTCCAGGCTTTTGACTGGATCCTTCTGATTCCAGAGTACAGATGAACATTTTATTCTTCCACATCTGACTCTGAGAGTGCCGTCCTAACTCAATCTATAAATACTTACATCTTTGTGTATCTTGTATTATATTTGTTTTTCTAGAAATACTTATACTTACACATTGGTAATAGTTCGTGTTGTATATACCGGGCTTATAATCACCAGTTTAGTGTGACTATTCTTTGACATTCATTTTGGGTCACCTTTGAAACTCTCCTTTGCCCCTTGGATGAATTCAGTATATAAATCTGTTTGGTCAGACTTACTGTTAAAGTGAAAAAGAGGAGTATATCTGTTCGAAAATTGCACATTCTTGTTCTTTGGGTAGAAAGATGTTCTACATAATTTTCCCTGCAAGCAGCTGCATACTGAATAATGCACAAAGGTTTGGTCTAGTCAGGAATGTTAAACACTTGTTTATCTGTCTGTCTATTCTCCACATCCATGGGGGATCAAGACAAAAACAATACTCTGCTCCACAAAATTAAATCCACTCAAATTAGTGGAAGATTCTCTTGCCATTAGGTTGTCTCAATAAAACTGTATTCTCTAATTTTATCCATAGCCTTTCCAAACTAAAGCACAACCCTAAAATATACAATAATGATGGTCTTTAAACATAATGATTCTCAGCAAATGTCACTGTGGTCTGGGTGAAAACTGGTCACAGTCCTTTCATGGATTAGGTTCTTTCTCTTTGTCTCTCCTTCTTCACTTTATTTCCGTGGTGATTTGGCTTCCAAATCATGAGCACACTGTCAGATTTAGTGACCCCATTTTTCATCAATGACAGCCTTAATGACACTGAAATATATCATTCATTTTTTCCCATTCCAAAATATACCAACATTGTATATCATCATTCACCCAATTTGACTTATGGGCTTTAAAAAAAATCATTCTCATTCTGTACAGACAAGGTTGATAATTCAACTGGAACTTACATCCACAGGAATTCAATAATTATCATTGGAAGGAAAATTAATTCCCAACTTAGTCTTTTGCTATTTCAATGCTGCCCAGTATTTCTGAAATTCTGTGTATTAGTTTGAGGGTAGAACATATTTTAGACCCAATTTAACCTTGGATTTATCAACCTAATATTCAGAGGAAATGAATATAGTTTCCAAATTCAAATTAATTGCTAATATGCCAAAATGTAGATTTAAATAGTAGACAAATACAGCACTAACAGAACAACACTTTCCCCTAAACTGTATGTCAGCTCTTCAGCTTTGGGAAGGAACTACTAATGTCACTGTTCTTTTCCTCATGCCTGCTTTACCTGCTGCTTACTCCAAAGTTTATCCTTGAATCAAAGTTCTGAATCTTCAGTTCTCTTTTCTGTATGAGGAATGTTTCAACTCCTTCATTCTCTTTGTGAAGGTATAAGCAATACTGAAAAATATATGTAGGGGGAAAAACCTTCAACTCTCCTTTTCCCCCAAAAGTTCTTTCTCTCACCAGGTCTTCAGATTTCTTCTTTTTTTTAGAGAAGGCTAACAATTTCATGTGTAAATTTCTAATCATCAGGCTAATGTACTGTTTTTACCATGTTCTATTTAGATGCTGCTGATTCTTAGTATGTCAAAAAGTGATGCAGCAGTAAAAGTCAATGAATCAATTATGTGAGCTATGAGTGACTAGCACACCGTTGAATTGTTTAGAGTTAGCATAGACATGGCTTAAATGTTGTGTGCACATTGCTTTAATCTTAAGGATTCATAGATTCTCTTGCCTTTCTCAACTCCATACGATTCTTTTGAACTTTTGCTTATCATGTTGCTACATTCATCAGAGCATAATAAATATTACATCGACCAGAGCTCTTCTGTATGATTGACAGGTGGATGTTTTTGGATTATTGGTGTAGATGTGGTTGAAATTGTCAGTCATCTTTCTCAATATGAAGAAAGAACTTAACTGAAGGAGGTGAAGACCTGATGATCTAATACCAGAACCATTGCTGGACTTCTAAGTTGCACCCGCCAATGTGTTCTCTTGTTTACACTTGAGCCAGTTTGAACCACTCTTTTTCTCTTTGTACTTGAAATTGTTCTGATGGATGCACGGTATGTCACACTTCTTGCAAACATGTAGTCATAAAATTTGCCAAACATATGAATGAGATTGAAGCATCTGTGTAGTCTGATATGTTTGTTCATGTGTGTTCTTCTGTATAATATGGAGGAAAATGGTAAAAAAGTAGATAATACACCTGAACATCTAATACATAGTCT
Source organism: Thryonomys swinderianus (assembly GCA_004025085.1). Classification (NCBI taxonomy): domain Eukaryota; kingdom Metazoa; phylum Chordata; class Mammalia; order Rodentia; family Thryonomyidae; genus Thryonomys; species Thryonomys swinderianus. Next base: position 43,313 of record PVIC010004750.1, on the reverse strand, counting down.
ACAGCATTACAACATACAATATATAATATAGGGATGTTCTAAAAAGGTGTTTCAGAGATTGAGTAAAAGTAGGAAATGTTTAGAGAGATAAGGAAAGTGGGACTGTAGGTGAGAGTGAGACTTACTTTAGTGCAGAGATGAAAGTGAACTGGAAGATACAGGGAGCTGTAGTTCAGAGGGTATAGTTGAGAGGGTTTTGACTAGTAGAGTGGTTTAGATGAGACAGTAGCAATGTACATTTAGGGTGGAGGAGGACAGCACACAGGAAAAACGTGCACATGTACGCTGAAATGGGACTTTATTTGAGAGGAGAGTTACAAAAGGGACTCACTAAAATTTCAAAATCAAAGATATGGCCAGGGTTAATGAGTTTTGGTTTTAAAAATATTTAATTTGTGGTGAGTGGAGTGGTGAGTCCTCAGTCTAGGCCATAAAAGGGTAAGTGTATGGCCTTGGGAGAGTCAAGTGTTCATGTCTGAAGTAGTGATCTATTGATCCATTGAGCTCTTGTCCATTCATCTTCCCATCCATCCATTCATCTATCTAACTCAACCATTTGCCTTCCCACCCATCCATTCAACCATTATCCATCAATATATAGACATTTATTGAACTCCTATTACATGCCACAGTCTGTGTTTCTTGTCAAGGAGAAGGACAAAAGATGTGACTCTTATCTGTGAGATACTTCAGTCTGTGCTGTGAAAAGATATAAACCAGATCACTGCAATATAGTTACCTAAGCCCAATAATACAGGCTTTTGAAAAAATGTCAAGGGAAGGCATATTGGTTGTGAGGATTAAATGAGATTACATGTGTGAAAAGCACTTTGTCAGTTATTCAAATATTAGTCATTGTTATAATCTTCATAACAACTCTGGGAAAAAGGCTTGGATTATTATCCTTTTAATTTTTTGAATTATAGAAGCTACCTAAGTTTTTATTACAAGTTACAAAAAAGAGAAAATAGAAATCCACAGTTCAGGCACTTTAATACTGACATTATTCCCAACACATGGAGGCTGAGATAGGAGGATCACTGTGAGTTCAAGGCCAGCCTGGGCAATGGAGTGATTTAAGGACAGTCTGAACTGTCTAGTTTAGATTGTCTTAGTTTAGACTATTTAAAAAAAATCCCATTGACATTGTCTTATGTATTGCTGTTTCACTAGTTTCTTTTTTCCTGAAATTTTAATTTTTTCACATAGCAATCCTGCATGTATCACCATCCCAAATTTTTTTCTACTTAAGGGAAATTATCTGTCTCTTTATGTCACTGATGAAGGGTTGCTCCTCTGTCCTAAGTTCTTTTGCTGTAGTGACAGAAAAAGTGCACAATCAACTCATGTGTTGACCATAGATCTCTGAAACTGAGGGATAGCTTTATACTTTACTTGCTTCCACTTCCTCTCTTATTTTCTCTTAAAATGAATCCTATCAGAATTTCATTCCCATTACTGACCAGTATATCCCTTATTAAGGTCACCAGTGACCTTTGTGCTTCTAAGTCAGTAACAGCTGATATGTCCATCATTTTTCCCTGTTTGTATTCTTTTCTTCAGGGATGTCGTTTTTCTGGTAATTCCTTCTTAGTGCTCTTTGCTGGCTTCTAATCTCATTGACTTATAAACATTGAGCTGCCTTAGGCTTCAGGCAGAAATCGTCCCTATATGCACTCACTTCTTAGGGAATCTCATCCAATCTTGTGGCATTAAGTTGTACTTATAGGCTGATGACTTCCAAATTAATCAGTCCTACTTACATCTCTTCAGTGAAGACCATACGCATACATTTAACTATCATTTTTCCTCAGGGATATCAGACAGACATTGCAAACAATACTTGTCCAAAACCCAACTCATGCTTCCCTCCTCTATCCATGGCCTTCTCCATTTTAGTAAGTAACACTTCTTTTCTTCCAGTTACTTGGCTAAAAGCCTTGGAATCATCACGAATATCTTCTATACTTGCATCCAGTCCATCAAATGATGTCACCTCTCCTTCAAAATACATTCTGAGCCTGTTCACTTCTCACTGCTTCCATGGCCACCATCCCAGCCTAAGTAACTAGTGTGTCTTACTGGATGACTAAAATAACCTCTCAACTAGATTCCTTGCTTTACCTTTGTGCCTTTGGACTTTCTTCTAAACATGGGAGCCAGAGTGATTTTTAAAAATTGATACTATATATGTGTGTGTGTGTGTGTGTACACACACACACATCACAATTACACTCCACACTGAGAATTTGTACTAGTATATGGTACAACTTAATTCTCATTTTTCCTGTTCCCCTACCCAACCTACCTCCCCCACCCCTACATACACAAGCATTGTTTCTTTTTTTAACATCAATTTTTAAAGAGTGATTTATGTTGTTTTTACAACTGAAGTCACATCATGTTATTCCCCTGTCCCAAAATTGAATCTTCCATCTCATTCATAGTAAAAGCAAAAATCTTGTTATGGCCTAAAAGAACCTATAAAATGTAGGTCACTCTTAATTATTTTCTCTCTAACTCACTCCATTTCAGTACCATTAACATTCTTGTTGTTCGTCAAACACACAAGCACAGGGCTGTCAAGGGACATTTGCTGCTTCCTTCCCCCTGGAATGTTCTTTCCCACCATGCACAGCTCATTCCATTCTTCAGGTCTTCATCCCATGTCAACTGATCAAAGAAATCTCTGGTTATCTTGTGTTCTATGATAATTGTTTCATGCCTAACATGCTATATCCATTATCTATAGCTTTTATTGTATGAATTGTAATCTGATCATATGTATCTATTTCTACAGCTCTCATCATTACTTGAAATTACGTATTACTTGAATTCAAGATTCATATACAGATACATGTATTCAATATATGTGTATTACTCACCTCTTTTTTCTAGAGCCTAAATATGTGCATGAGATCAGAATATTAGTTTCTATGTCCATGGCACCTACAGTATGTCTCATCCACAGCCCAGGTGTGCAGGGGCAGTGGGGATAGTTTGCTGAAAGACAAAAGGAAATACTGGGTGGTAGACTGTTAGAAATAAAGTTTATTAAGGTATTAGCAGGAAATGATAGAATTAATTGAGACAGTAGCAGGAATGAATCTAGTGCACTGCTCCCACCCTAGACAGGAAAGTCACTAGAAGACTCTTGGACTGTCCAGATCTTAGAGGCTGGGCTAGTTATTTTTCAGAAAATCAGGTGATAGTGGCCTAGACAGGGAAATCACAAGAGTAAACTGAATGCTGAATATCAAGTGGTGGCTGGTTGAACGTTAGCACTCCGCAGCATTCTGTTTCCTAGTTAGTTATTGTAGGGAAGGTCTTTCTTCTTCTTCTTCTTTTGTTTTTTTGAGACAGCGTCTTGCTATATAATTTAGGCTGCCCTTGAACTCACTGTGTAGTCCAGATTGGCCTCAAACTCACGGCAATCCTGCCTCAGCCTCCTGAATGCTGCTGGGACTTCAGGTTTGTATTACCATGTCCAGCAGAGAAGGGTTTGATAAACTGCATAGCAGTGACATCATTGGCTTGCTTTGTTTGATTGTGCCACCAGTATTCTAAGGAACAGCTGACTTAGCATATGGGCAGGAAGTCAGTTTATACAGATAGTACTAGTTTGCTCAACTCTCAGTGTCTCTTGGATAATATTTTTAAAAACATATTTGCAGTACATAATGATTACATTCATAATGGGGAGTTAGTACATTTACATAACACATCTTAGTTCTTTGTTAGTCCCCTTCCCTTCGGTTAACAGTTATCCAAACATTCTGGCCTTTCTCCACTTACAGTGTTCCCTCAACTTGGAAAGTGTTTTGGGAACACAAAAATGTGTTTTCAGGGGGACAAGGTTCTAAATCTCCTTGTTTTTCTCAGGGATGACATAGAATGATATTTAGTATATTAGTACATGTTCAATAAACATAGATTTTACTCTTTTCTTATGATCTCCTCCTCCTATGACAGAGTATATTTTTTAAAAATTGATTTTATTGGTACCTTTTATATACACATTATAATCACACTCAACATTGACAATTTGTACCAGTATATGACATGACTTAATTCTCATTTTTTCCATTCCCCTTCCCATCCTATATCCCATCTCCCTATATACATAAGCTTTGTTTCTTTTTTTAACCATCAAATTTTTTTCCTTTCTTTACTTACCCTACTCCCCTTTCCCTTTGAATATTTCCTTACTATTCCACAGTATCTAGTATACATTTTAGAACTCATTTACACCTTCAGCTTCTCATACCAGAGAAAAGATACAATATTTACACATTTGTGACTTATTTTGCTTATGAGTATGTCAAGTTATGTCCATTTGAGTATAAATGACTCTAATCATTTTTATGGCAGAGTAATACTCCATTTTATTAAGAAAACCTACATCTTTAAAAATTTTCTTATTTGAATCTTTATTGGTACATTATATATACACATATGATCACATTCAACATTGAGAATTTGTACCACTACATGACAAACTTAATTCTCATTTTTTCCATTCTTCTACCCACCATACAACTCTACCTCTGTATTCCTAAGCTTTGTTTCCTTTTTTAACCATCACATTGTTTTCTTTCTCCTTGTTACTTACCCCTAAACTCCATTTCCTTTTGAATATTTTCTATTTCACAATATCTATCATAATTCTAGAACTCATTTACATCAAATGAGTAATTTCTCATCAATTGAGAAATACAATATTTACACATCTATGACCTATTTATTTCACATATGAATATATCCTTAAGGTACGTCCATTTGAGTATAAATGACTCAAAATTATCATTCTTTATTGCAGAGTAATACTCCATTTTATGAAAAGAACTCATCTTTATCCAGTCTAGAGTTGATGGGCATTTGGGTTGTTTCCAAGCTTTAGCTATCACAAACCGAGCTGCTATGAACATAGGTGCACATATGTCACTGTGACATGAATCTTGCAATTCTTTTATGTATATCCCCAGCAGGGAAATAGCAGGGTCAAATGGGACATCTAATTTTCTGAAGAATCTTCACACTAATTTCCATAGTGGTTGTAACCAGTCTACATTCCCACCAACAGTGGAGAAGGGTTCCTTTTTCTCCGTAGTCTTGCCAGCATTTGTTGCTGGCTAATTTCTAAATAGGAGCCATTCTTTGTGGACTGAGATGAAATCTTAGTGTTGTTTTTATCTGCAACCCTTAAATGACCAGTGATGCTGAGCATTTCTTCATATGCTTCTTAGATGCTTTTACATCTTCCTCTGAAAAGTGTCTTTCATTTCAGATGCCCGTTTTTGAATTGGATCTTTAAATTTAGGGGGCTGATTTTAAAAATCTCTTTATAAAGAATATATTTTTATAACACTGACACTTTTTTCTCTAATAAGGTACAACAATATACTGGTCAACTTATTCTTTAGGCTTAGTTTCCTTATTTGTGTAATGGATCTGATAAAACACACTTTATAGAGTTGTAAGGAAAAAATAGGTGTTGTACCTGAAGTCCTCAGTACGGTGTGTGATCTATAGAACTGCCTTTATTTTTTTAACTTGAATCTTTATTGGTACATTATATATATATATCAGACGATCATGCTCAAAGTTGAGAAATTGTGCCAGTATGTGACATGACTTAATTCTCATTTTTTCCCCTTCCCCTACCCACCCTACAACCCCTGCCCCTATATGCATAAGCTTTGTTTCCTTTTTTTAAGCATCACATTTTTCTTTCCTCACATTACGTACCCCTAAATCCCATTCCCCTTTGAATATTTACTATTTCACAATATATATCATGGATTCTAGAACTCATTTACATCTTCAGTTTCTCATACCAGGGAAAATATATGATATTTACACATCTGTGACTTATTTATTTCACTTATGAGTATGCCCGTAAGGTATGTCCATTTGAGTATAAATGACTCAAAATCATCACTTTTTATGGCAGAGTAATACTCCATTTCATTAGAAAGCTACATCTTCTTTATTCAGTTACAGAACTGTCTTTAATAATTTAGGGCATAACAGCAGATAAACCAGGATTTAAATGATTATTATATGCAAAACACTTAGAAAAGTACTGAACATAGAGTGAGTACTATATAAGAATAAGGTAGATAATAATTTTTATTATTTGATTCACCATTAAGCTATGTAATCTGGGGAAAATAACTTATCTTCCCTTAGTTTCAATTCCTCATCTCTACAATAGAGATAAAGTAGCCTCTATGTAACTTAGTAAGACACAATATATAACATGCCAGAACATTGAAGATGTTGGTAACTAACACTAGCTAAATTTAGCTCTAATAACCCCAGTGTGTGGTACATGTTGTTATTCCATTTTGCAGAGAGGAAAACAGGCACAGATATACAAAGTAACTTGCACACAGTTAGCTAGAATCAGCTTGTTTCAAACTCAGAACTGTGATTGTAGAATCTTTCTGCTACAAGTGGGCTTCTTGGGAGTCACTGTTTTCCTCGCTAGCATTTTAGCTCTGGGAACTGCTTAAAGCTGACACCCAGGGAAAATCAAGTTAGTCCTTTGTTGGCTCAAACCCCTAAAGCTCCTTTCTGCTTTGTCAGTGAGAATACAGTGAGGAGAAATGTGCTTGTTGGTGGCATCACCTCTACAGAAAGGTCCAGCATCATTATGAAAATATGATTGGGAGAACAACTCCAGTCTTTGGCATACACTCTAAAATCTCTTCATTCCTGAATTTTTGGGTAGTTTTATTACTTGTGATTACTTATGTTAAAGGTTACCTGAAATATCTGCTCAGCTGTCTTAGTCATTTCCAAATCAGGTGGGGATTCCAAGACTTCTCTGTCAATTTTTTTTTAGTCAGGGTCTCGCTTTGTAGTTCAGGCTGGCCCTGAGCTCACTATGTAGCTCAGGTAAGCCTCAAACTCAGCAGTCCTCCTGCCTCTGCTTCCTGAGTGCTGGGATTACAGGCGTGAGCCATCGCGCCCTGCACTGTGGTGTGTGGTACTGATTGCTGGTGGGCGTGAGTCACTACACCTGGCATTGTGATATGTGGTTACCAGGGATCCAACTGGGGACCTTGCACTTGCAAGGCAGATGCCAGAGCCACTGAGTTAAATCCCCGACCCCTTCTCTGTCAATTTTGATAGGAGTTTTGTATTCTCTTTTATCATCTTCCTAAGAATTTTTCTTAAATTCCAGTAGCTTTTTGAGGGAGCTACAAAAGGAAGAAGCAGCATCATGGACTCTTCTCTTTCTTTTTAAATCTTGGATGCTGAATAGCTTCATTTCTCTGTTTGTGTCAGTTATCTATACCTGTGTGACAAAATTTACCCTCAACTCTAACAGCTTAATAACAGCAAATATTTATTAGTTTGGTTTCTGGGGGAGAAGGATTTCTGAAGCACCTTAGCTAGACCCTCTGACTTAGGGCCTCTCTTAAACTTCAGTGTAATTCTCAGGCAGGAGTGAACTGTCTCAGGACTCCATGGGTGGCCAGCTTATTTCCAAGTTTCCCTGTGTGGCTGTAGGTTCATTTCTTTCCTAGATGTTGGCGTGAGTCCTCATTCAGTTCTTTGCCATGCTGACCTCTCCATGAAGCAGCTTATACAAGGCACCTGCCTTGCATCAGACTGAATTAGAGAAAGCCAGCAAGATGGAGGAAGGGGTCTTTTATTACCTAATCTCAAATGACCTCACTTTGCTTTTGCTGTATTTTGTTAGACATGAGTCATCAAGTCTGGCCAATATACAAATAGGGGGATTACATGAATAAAAAGTGCCTAAGTAGCAGACCTTGAGAATCACTGGAAGCAACTTTGTAGCTGCCTGCCACAATGCCCCAACAACGACTATGATCTACTGCTGTTGGTGACTGCATTCCATTCCTACTGCCATCATATATTAGCTGTTCCTTTCTCTCAAGCCTCTGTGCCCTTTCCCATTTAATTGTCATCCATCTGGACAACTACAGAGGCCTTTCAGCTGAACGTCCTGCTTCTGTCTTTCCTTTCCTATCCATGTCCTCTTCCTGACTGTGGCTGAGGCAGAAGAGGGTGGGGCATGTGGTGGACAATGAGTCTGGTTCCAGACTTACATAGTTACAGAGTGGTTCCTGTCCACGTCAGTGTGAACCCTGTAGGTCTGAGTGCTGAAGGGGAGAACAGGTGGGTGAAAGCAAGTCTGAGGTCTGAGCAGGAATCTAAAGATCCTGGTCATTGGAGCATGGACTTGAAATATAGTCCTGAGCAGAAACAGTTAACTGAATATGGTTGCATGGTGTGGGCTGAGGGTTCAGGCTGATGAAACTTCCATTCCTGAATGCCATTTCTGTAGCTGTGCCTTGGAACCAGGATCGGACAGCCATTGTCACTCTGGGCTCTGCTTTGCTAGACAAGTTAGCACTTGTCACTGAGTGACCATTTGAGTCATTGTGACCTCATGAGTCATTGACTTCAGGATCATTTACTTTCATGCTTTCTAACTGCAGAAACAGATCTGCTAAGCCAGGAGAAGGGCTCTCTTTGAGCCATCCCCAGTAGCTGTGAGAAATCCACCTCTTTTGTGGGGCCTATCTTGCCATTCATGACTACTGTCCATTCATGACTCAGAGGACCACCTTAGATTCAGAGAGCATGGAATAGAGCAGAGAACACGAGCATGAGCAGGCAACTCTCGGATTGCATCCCACCGATTAGCTGTGTCTTTGGACAGTTACTTAACCTCTCTGAGCCTCACCTACTTGGCCTGAAAAATGGGGATGGCAAGGCTGACCTCATGAGATACACACAAGAAAGCCTACACAGATGCGTATAAAAAAGTACTGTCTCCTAGGAAATTCCCACCATTGTCTGGGATGAGAAGTATAGAGAATGCAGAGGGGCTGCTATAGTGATGTTCTTTTTTACCCACAGAAGTGTTGTACTTTGGTGAGGAGGAATAGGGGCCTTGTAGGGAAAGCCACTGCCTATGTGTTACAAATGTCTTTAGAGAAGCATATAGTGTGAGGAATAACAGCTGACACTTATTTCAAGTACTGTACTTGAATTAACATAGTTCTCACAATGGTAGGAGGTAGGGATTATGTCCCTAGTTTATGCACAGGAAAAGTGAAAGTCAAGTCCCTCCTTCAATATTGCCCAGCTGTTCAGTGATGCCAGGGCCTGTGTTCACCTTTGAATCTGTCTTCTAACGCATGAACTCTTTTCAGTTCTTATCCCATCATGGGGTTAGATATGCAAAATCCCCTGGTCATTATAGACACAAAGTTAAATAGCTTTTCAGACATATCTGAAAACAGGAAACTCAAGTGCCTGGAATGTGTGTCAGAACAGCCAGATAAGCTATTGTCCACATTAGTCCATATTACCAGCCTTTGTTCCTGAGAGTGTCACCTATTCTAGCATAATATACAGTTTTTGTTAATAACTTAATTTGCTAGTTAATTTAGCACATTGAGCACTTACAAGGTGCTGACTAGTATGATGATATTCAGTGATGTTCAAAGAGATCACTGTTTTTTGTACATGCTCAGAAGCTGAGTCTAGTAAAAGACTGAGTTTTAGGAAGGCAGATTTTTTTTTATAGTGATCATTGGTAACAGAATGATGAGATTTGTTTTGGTATATTGGAATGTGCATACAACATAATTTGACTGTTCTCATCCTCATTAAACTCCTTTCCCTTCCTTCTCCCCCTCCCTTAATCCTTTTAGGAAGATGGATATTGATTTTACATAATAAAAACTTCTATCTTGCTGGGCTTTTCTGAGACAAGTAGCTTTCCTATTCAGGGGGTGAGTTTCCTGTCTTTAGAGGTGTCCAAGCAAAGCCAGAATGGCCACTTGGTGGGGATATTGTAGAGAGGATAAAATATCAGAACCTCTTCTAAGAGAAGATTGTTAAGGTTCTGTCAAATCCTTATGAATTAACATTCAAAAGAACCTGGGTGAAACCAACACGATTTAAACACAAGACAGCACCTTCCTAAATCCTGTAGCCACAAATCAGTGCAAGGAAAGAGGGTGGTCACTGGATTTGCAAAAGCTGAGGTTTGAAGGCACTGCTGACTTAGGAAGTGGAGCTGCAGTTCACATAAGAAGGGACCTCCTGCAGCTACAGAAATCACTCTCTGTGGAATAGACAAAAGACACGTTGCAGGCACCCTGTGGTTTGCAGCTTCACTGGGGAAATCAGCATCCTAGGAATGGTTGTTACCCGCCACTTGGACAGGAAATGTCGCAGACAAAGACTTGTTTTTCTGCAGCAGGAATTAAAGTTCAGAGTCAGCTGCAAGGAAATCAATAGCAAGCTGCTAAACCCTTAATGAACGACAGCAAAAGGCTGATCATGTTGCCTAAAACAGCTTTGTTCAAAGCTGCTTGTCTGGGGTGAGTGTTAACAAGAATTGATTGAGCTCCTGCGAGGTTTAGTTTCCAGGGTGCAGCTGCGCAGTGTAGGGAAAGCACTTTGGATTCGAAGCAGTTGCCATGGGTTCAAGTGTTGCCTGGCAGCTGAGTTATTGGGTTGTCCCAGCCGGCAACTTGGTAGTACAGTACTGAGCACCGTGTGTAGCTGTTCTCCCTCCTTTCTGCTACTCCACCCTTGCCAAGGGGCCTCTAGTAAAAGATGGACAGCTAGATGAGAAATAAAGTTCCCGTTTTAACGATGATTGAACAATAAGTTCATGAGGTCCCAATTCAAAGCCCTTTGGGAGAAGAAGGTTTGGAGAATGTTGCTCTGGTTGCTGGGCTTAACTAAGCTTCCTGTTTTCAAGTCACTTTTGCTTAAATCTGAGCTTGTTTTTAGCAAACGAATCTATAACTCCATAAATCTAAATGAACAACTTGGCCAAAAGGAGTGTTCATGCTACATCACCCAGGAGTGTAGTGTTGCTCAGTAAATGTCACATCCCGACTGATCCATTAGGCGCTCCTCCCCCACCAAAGGGTTGAAAGTGTGGCAGCAATTTCCTTCCATAGATCCTGGGCAGAAAAGTAAAGGTGGAAGGAAAGCAATGTTTCCCACTGTGCTGTTTCACTTGTCTGGTTTTCTGTTTTTCCATCTATCAAATGGCCACAAAATTTCTGCGGGAGAGCTGGATTGCTGTGGGAAGCAAATGAAGTCATTTTCACGGAAATGCTTGGTAAACTGATTGCTCTCTCCAATCAAGTGGATGTGATGCTCTTTTTTTTTTTGAGACAGGGTCTCACTTTGCAGTTCGGGCTGGCTCTGAGCTCACTATGTAGCCCAGGCAAGCCTCAAACTCAGCAAATCCTCCTGTCTCTGCCTCCCGAGTGCTGGGATTACAGATGTGAGCCACCATGCCTGCCACTGTGGTATGTGGTATTGATGGCTGGTGGGCGTGAGTCACCACGCCCAGCACTGTATGTGGTTACCAGGGGTTGAACTCAGGACCCTTGTGCTTGTGAGGCAGACACCGGAACCACTGAGCTAACCCTCCTACCCTGTGATGCTTTTATTTGCAACCCAGAGAAAGAAGCCCATCTAACAGAAGTTAAACAAAACAGGGAACTGGTACTTTTGGGCTATTTACTATGCTCCTGATACGTAAGAAGACTGTACCATGTCTTCTGAAATCCTTATAGTGTCCCCACAGGTGGATAGAAAGACTTTTATTTTAGGAATGAGGAGACCGAAGTAGGGAGATCAGCTATCTTTATCTGCCAAGGACTGATGGGTTTTTGTTTGTTTGTTTGTTTGTTGGGTTTTTTTCATGCAAGGCTTTGAGTGATATGCACTGGAAAGTCCTGGGCAAACCCAGGCAAGACGGCCACCTCAAACTAAAGTCCAGGAAAATTGAGCAATCCGCCCAACTGTCTATGGCTGGTAAGTGGCAGAATCAAAGTGGAATATGGGGCTGCTCCCTGGTTCTCATGTTCACTCTCGTACCACTTTCTGCTGAAATTGACTGGGTTGCCAAATGCGCACATATGAATGGATTGCATGCCAGGATGGTGCATTCATCAGTGTGATGGGTTTAACAGGGAACAGAAGGCTTTGCTAGAAGGCGATATTCTTTGCTGTGATACCAGAGATTTCAATATTCAGTGGATCTTTTAAGAGTTTTCTTAAGAACATGCCTAAATTCATTGGGTGCAATGCGACATGCTTGTACTCTCTGCTACTTGAGAGTCTGAGGCGGGAGGATTGCAAATTTGAGGCTAGTCTGTGGAAGTTAGGGAGACCATGTCTGAAATAAAAATGAAATGTGTGGGGAACATAGCTCAGGGGCAGAGTACCCTTGGGTTTGATTTCCAGTAATATCTATCATAATCTTCATTCCTATCTTTATCTAAGTTGTAAAGTTGTATACACACACCCATGCATGCACGCACACACCTACCCCCCTTAAGCTGGGTATGAGCACAATGAAAGGCCTGCTTTATAAACCAGATAGCATGTTGGCTAGCAGCTTTGTAGGGATTGCTATGCCATTTTATGTGGCTCTTAAGCTAGCAGAGCAGGGGCAGCTTATTAAAAACGTGTGTTAGTGGGCCTGCAACAGGTAGTGCTATTTGATGTGTCTTAAAAGGGGGCTCACTGATTGCATCTAGGTGACTGGGTTAAGTCTTCTTTTCCCTTAGCACTCTATGGAACTCTCGCAGTCATCTCCTTATCTGCAAAGCGCGCCCCTGTGACTTTGCATCAGCTCCTGGATCATAAACCCAGGCTCTTGAGCATGGCTGACAAGTTTCTCTAGGTGCTGGCCTAGGTCCCGCACAGTTCTGTCACCTGCCATACCTGGGTTCCTCTGTGGGCTCCAGCAGCCTCAGTATGCATATCATGTGGCTCACTGTGCTGCCGTCACCTCCCACCCTCCCTCTTGATTTTCTCACTCTTCTTTCTCTGACATCTTTGGGAGTCCACATCCTCCCATTCTTCCTTTGGGATTTGCTTCATGCATACTCTCCTCAGGAAGATGCCCCTGCCTTCTCAACATGTCCCACCCTCTTCAGGTGGCCTCCCTCCATGGGACCTAAGTAAACATGGAGCCTGCCTTTTCCATGGGATACCAGTGCCCAAAGGATAGAAGCTGGCTCCTGTTTCCTATTCTAAGGACCCCACAGGTGCTTGTTGAAATAGGTTGGACCAGGGCAGAGGCAGGGAATGCTGTTTGTTTGGTGTTAGCTCTGTGAGTTCCCTTAAGCTGTCTGTGGCGGTGATTACTGACACTGTGCACAATAGATCGCAGAACAAGGAACTCAGCAATATTGCAATCATCAGTTTCAATTGCCATGGTGAGAAGGGATTAGGGAATAGCAAACTGACAACCTGGCTTATTCTAAGGGCTAAATTAGGAACAAGATTGGCATGCTGGTGGGAAAAAACGTGTCTGAGAGAAGGTGTGTGTTAGAGGGTAATTTAGGGGTGGATGTGTAGCTGAAAGTAAGAGTCAGAAGGCTTTAGGTTTAGAGGTTAACTGTAGCTCTTCCACAGAGGCCAGTTGGCAGAATTATGCTTTGTTTTACAGACCTTATCACAATTTTTAAATACAGGTATACATCACTTAACGGTGTTTTGGTTGCTGATGGCTCACATACTCGACAGTGGGCCTGTAAGGTTCTAATGGAACTGAAGAATTCCTATCATTTTTACACTGCTGTAGCTGTCGTAATGTCACAGTACAATACATCACTCGCATGTTGTGGCAATGCTGATACAGACAAACCCACCACACTGCTATCCATACAAAGGATAGTGTTATGCACAGCACATAGTACTGGGTACCATAATAGATGATGTTATAAAGTTATGTATTGATTATGTTTTTATCATGATTCCATAGTGTGCTCTTCCTTAGAACAATAGTTCACTATAAGAGAGACATATGTCATCTCATGCCAGCAGCAGGCCTATTTTTGACTCATCTCTTGACTGCGTCATTTTCTCTTGCACTTGATTTAATTTCTTGCTGTTTTGTTTGTCACGGCCTCGGGAGCATATATGGAACAGTGTGAGGTCTGGGTTGGTGTCGCACATTCTATGATATCCTCAAGTCACCTAATGATGTGTTTCTCAGAATGTGTCCTCCCTGATAAGTGACAAATGATTGTATTATAAATTGATAAACTCTACAATGGCAGGAGTTTACTTATTGCCATTGCATTAGTGCCAGGCATGTAGCAGCAGCTCAACAGATATTTGTTAAGTGAATAATGAGTGACCACTGTAAAAATCACTGAGCCTCTACTTTCCACAACTGCTTTTCATTGGCTCCACCCTAAGCTTTCAAACTAGGCTGCACTTTTCCTTCCCATGTTGGCCCAGGAAAGAGAGCCCCAGTTTTTTCCCATTCTTTACTCTGTCTTTGTTTACTTGAGAACTTTGTGAGCCATGTGTAGTGTGTAGTGTAGTATGTATGTGTATGTATGTGATCTATATGGTTCATATGTGTAAGGGAATGGGTTTGCTTAGTATAAGTACACATAAGGTACATGGTGTGGGGCAGTGGATATACATAGAGCACATACATGAGTGTGTACATGCCTGTGTACAAACGGATGATCAACATAGATGGTGGATGTTTAAGTTTCAGAAAATATTACAATAAAGGATACATGGCTATTAATCCCCCTCAAAATACTTTCCCTTACTTCAGATGCACTTATCCCATCATTCCTGCCATCTTCTGAAGCAGTCTGGAAGTCCTCTGAGTGTCTTTCAGAGGTATGACAAAAAGTGCAGTGAACCCTTAATCAAAGGCCATCCAATAGGAAGACAGGAACATAAAAGATTATGATGCATCTTTATTTACTGTATTCAGTAGCTTTGGTGTCATGTCACTACTGTATCTTCCCCAAAGTTAAAATGACTGTGAATGGTAAATATTTTGGTTCAGAACGATGAGGCCACCACAGTGGTGTAACCAAAGACACTCCAGAAAGAGGCCATCTAGCCTGTTTCAGAAATGGGCAAGAACTATGGGTTAAGTGTGTTTAAAACAAGGGGGAGTCTTTTGAGGAAGATTAATGGCAATGTATCTTTTACTGTAGTAAGTTTTTAAAAATTTAAGCATCAAAATTTGGTCACATTGCACATGTGTGTAGTATTATGTGTGGTATATGTGCATGGTGTCACGATGTACATATGTGTGGGGTTATAAACACATGTGACTATGGGATATGCATTTTGTGGGGATATAGGTGCAGTGCACATAGTGCAAACACATGTGTGCTGTGACTTCTTGAACCCCAGGCCACTGTGGAGATAAGTGTTATTCAGAGATGTGTAAGCAGGATATGACCTGAAGGCTGGGCAGGAAACAATGTCTCTAGCAGAGGAGCCGCTTAGAGCCACAAAATCTGGGAGCCAGAGACCAAGCTGGGGTGAATGTTCAGGAGAAAGAACAGGAGGCCAGGTGAGACAGAATGACCCAGAATGCATCACAATGGGGCACTGGCATCTCATTTCCTGTAGTTGTGTGCTGGGTCAGCTGGCTTGAAGAACTACCCAACCTCTTGCCCTTGCTGCTATGCGGCTGTCTGTGAGCACTTACACAGTGACAGGTCCTGCTTGAAGGTTGAAGATGCTTCACACCGGTAAGGTATGAGTCCTGGCTCACAGGAAAACCAATGTGAAGTCTGAGGAGGAGGAAAGAGACAGAGAGGGAAGGGCAGAGTGGGGAGAGGTGGGACAGGTAGAACATGAAGGAAGCTATCTTTCTGCTAAGAGTGAAGGGGAAGGTTCCCTGGAATTTTTCTGACCCTTCGCATTTGAAATATATACTATCATTTTGAGTGATTGTTAAAACAAAGTTAACCTGGAGCCCCCTGTTGGATCTGCAGGCTTTCCAACCCCTTTTTTTAAACCGATCTTCCTCACTGTACCCTAGAGACTTAGGTCCTTAAATCTAGCTCCTGCAACCCCTGTCATTCTGACATGCTGCCCCACTGATCACCACACTTTTAGGAAACCTTATTAGGTCCTTTTTAAGAGACAAATGCTTTTTCTCCTCTCCCCACAATTCAGTCCAGATTTTTTGCTATGTTAGCAAATTTGATGGATGGTAGCAAATGCTTGAGGATAAAATATTGTAATCAGGAGAGTGTTCCCTCCCTCTGTTTCTCCCTCCTTCCTTGTCCCCGGATCTGGTGCTCACTGATTTCTGTGGAGTCAGCAGAGGGACGGATGGCTTTTGCTAATGCTTTGCTGGAGTGACAGAATGTGTGGCAGGAATAACCCTGCAGGCTCCCAAGAAAAAGAGGAATAGGAATAGCTCAGAAAATTGGAGGAAACGAGATAGAGAAGTGGGGCAGGTGGAGGGAGATTGGAGTGAACTAGAAACTCTTGCTGTGGCCTTGCCCACCGTGATCAGTCAAATGAGTCTTTGCTAAGGTCCAGTACTCTAGTCCTGATCTCCCTAGCAGGGCAAAGACAACAGCTTCATGCATGATATCTCCAGACCCGGGATCTTTTTATCTTAATTCTCAGCCATAAATGCCTCCTAAGGCACAACTTTCTCCCAGTGTTCCCTCTTATACTGCCTATTGCTCCTTAATGCCTATGAAATCTCATGTGAACTCTACAGTTATATCATCAGATTTTTCACAGTTGCAACACAATACTTGATAAGCTACACCTTAAAGGAGGAGAGGTTTAATTTGGTTCACAGTTTCATGGGATCCAATCCATGGTAAGCTGACTCCAAGGGAGAAACATTTTAGTAGAAGTGCATGGTGGAGTAAAGCTACTCACTTCATGGTGGCTGGGAAGTAGAATAAGAGAACAGAGCCAGAGAGGAATTGGTAGGGATAAGAAATAGCGTCCACCATCGCAACTCCATGACCCACTTTGCCACACCCAGAAGTATGCATTATTAATCCCCTGGTGAATCCCAAGCCAGTCAAGTGGACAATCTTACACTTCAGAATAGTCCAGCATCAAAGGTTTCTCTTGACATCATTCCACCTCACAGCGTACCTAATTTTTGATACTCTTGCCACTGCCCAATTGAGCAAAAAGATGTTCTTAACCATGGTTTTTTGGTTTTTGCTCAGTTGTATTTTCTTTCTAGATTGCCTTTTCTTCCATCATAGCATTTGGAATTCTCATCTGACCTTTAAGACTCATCTCAATTGTTACCTTTACTCTGCTGACTTTGCAAGGGCTCTGCCCGATACTCTGTTGTAGCACTTGAGGCCTGTAGTTAATCTTACTCCTGCTCATGTTTCTCTCTGCCATCAGACTGTGCATCTCTGGGGACCAATTCTTATTCCTTTATCTCCATGATGGTCTGTCCTGTTTCATATTTAACATGCATTCAATCAGTGGGATGAGTTGAAGTTTGTTGAATCATAGTAACTGCAAAATACCCACCTGACAAGGCAGAACTCATGTTATGGCAGTTTGATACACATTTGTGAAACATTTTCTTGATTGCAAAGAGAATACAATCTGTTCATAGAGGACTTAGATTATATTTTCTGAAGACCTCTCTGTCACCATTCGGTAGCTTATTAGTTTCTACTATGCAACAACCTCAGATTCTCAGTGGCTTGTAAGACATGTATGTGGTGTTATTAAAATATAGTGAATGTTTAAATTAAAAACACATTAGAACAAAGGACACATTGCCATTAATCCCTCTCAACTAACTCCCCCTTCCTTTGAACATACTTGTCCATCTTTTTGCCACTTTCTGAAGCAGATCTGGAAGTCCTTTGTTGTGAATGTCTTACGTTGTACTGTTGTGGCTGCCTTTATGTCTTGAATCAATTCAATGGTTATTCTGAATTTGAGGCAGGGTCAGAAGTTGTGTGGTGCCAGATCTGGTGAATAAGGTGAATGAGGACACATGTTTTTAGGAGTCTGTCTTTCCATTAGGTGGCACTTGGTGACAGCTTTCACCCCATTTTTGATCATGCCTTATAAAGACATTCATGAAAGAAGACCTCCAGCACTGATCCAGAGGTTGCGAGAAGGATGGCATAAGCTTGTTCAAAGCAAGTGGGAGTCTTTTGAGGGAGATTAATGACAATGTGTGTTTACTGTGATACTTAAAAACTGTAAACATTTACCATATATTTTTATTATTCCTAATATTTTCTAGTGTGAAGATCTACAGATCAAGCTATCCTTAGCTTCCAGGTGTGATTTAGATTGAGGTCCCTTCTTTGAACTAGTAGCTACTGGGGTCATCCTTTTCTCAGATGAATTGCCAGATTGTGAAAAGCTAAGCCACATCTTGCAAGTGTGTTTGTAGCCTCAGTGTGCTATCTCCAGAGCTCTCCTAGTCAGAGAAAGGTAGGTGGTAAAGTCTAGTACTAAGAGGCTGAGAGACATGCTCACCCGTGTGTGACAGGAACAGTGAAGGACAATGACAAAGGGCTTGAACCTACAATTCTAAACAGGGAGGGAGGGAAGAATTGGACACAACAGTCTGATTTACATTATGTGGAAAAGCTTGGGAGGGGAAACTCACAGAACAGATCCCAGAGCAGAGGACTACATGAAGAGGTCTGGATTCCTGTCCATGATCAGACTGGAACTTCCTAGTCGTGTGTTTTGGATGAAATGCCTTAAGTACTCTGGATTTTATCTTCCTCAATCATATAATGGAGACAACAGCATACTCACTTATTTGGAGGATTAGTTGTGATCAGGCTTTGTTAGCTGAGGTGGGTGTCCTGTGCAAGAGCCCCAGTGAAGGAGGAAGCTAATGGGAGCCATGGTCCCCAGTGGTAATGGCTAGGCAGGTGAGGGAGGTCATGGCAGTGCAGAGTCCACTCTAGTTGTTCTGCCACAGGGTAGAACCTGCCCTGCAGGGCTCGGGGCTCTTCCCTACATATCCTTGCATTCTTCCCAGGCTCTGCCCCACCAAGATGCCATTCCCCCACAACCCCAGATCCTGTCTGTCACTGGATCCTACATGTGCCTGTAGGAGAGGACCTCACAGAGAGCTCATGGGGATTCTTCAGCACTGGACAGCAACAGCACATCGCCAGGCACAAAGCACAGGCTCAGGACTGAAGCAAAGCAATATGTTTCCTTCCTTCGCAGAATTTATAGAAATGCCATCCCTTCATCTCACAGGTGTCCACCAGGATGTGGAAATAGTTTAGATTAACTCATTAAATCTATCAGAACAGTTTTTGTTCAAAAGAGATTTTATGTGTTGACCACTCATGTGAAAGACCACTCTTTCTGCTTCTGCCAGGAGAAAACAGGAGTGGTGACAGGATAGGCCCCATGCTATTCACCTGACGCTGAGTCTACACCTCTCAGCAGGGCTCTGCTGCATGAGGGCTTGTCTGGTCAGCAGCCTGCATCTGCTCCTGGTCCCCTGCCCTCCTCTGCAGAGCTGCCTCATGGCCTACTTTTCCTGCTGTTCCCAGGCACACCCAGGGCTGGTTTTATCCATCAAACCTGGGTGCTGTCCTTTTTTTTTTTTTTCAGGAGAAAGAAATCAATAGAAATTGATTTGAGAATGTCAAATCTTATCAGCTGTCACCTGTCATTCCAAAACATATGGTTAGTGTAAATGTTAAATCTCACTGAGGCCCTTTTCCTACTGTGATGGTCTATGGTGTCACCATTTAAACCACAGGGGGGGGGGATTAGAGAGGGAGGTGGAAGATTTACTAAGAGAGAGGTGTAGACGCAGGAGCTAGAGTGCCTAATTTACAACTCTAGTCCCATTGTTTGACTGCTGTTTGGCTTTGGGAAAGTGATTTAACTTCTCTGAGCTTTAGGAGTCTCATGTTGCACTTTAGGATAAAGAATATTAGGAAACACTTCATATGTTTGTGAGAAGTAAATGTTAACCCATGTAAACTACTGATAAAATGTGGAGAATATTGAAAATATGCACAGAAAATACTGAACATATATTATTCACATTGCTAGGGAGGGAGGCTTATAACCACAGCTCATTAGGTAGATACAGCATACACAAGGCAAATGGAGCGAATGATATGTGGAAGTATGGAGGCACAAGGCTGAAGTCCTGGGCTTGAATCTGCTCTGGCAGATTTCGAGCAATTTTCTTGAGACTCAGTTTCACTTGAAAGTGGGGATAAAATGTTTTTAGTGATGGAAAGGAAGCTTGGTATGTGTTCCCAGTTAGAAAACCACTTTGAGGTAAAGCATGTACAATGCATGGATAATAATTTTATAATACCCATGAAAGGTCATTCTGTGATGTTCAGTGCTAAATGCTAAGAACAACTGTGTAGGGACAGAGAAAAGCTCAGTATCAAGAGGGACGTTTTTGGAAGAGATTGTTATAAAAGTCATTTCAGAAAAGGTGGCATGGAACTGAACTTTCCAAAGGGGCAGGCTTAGGAAAGTGTACAGATGATTGCCTGGCACATATAGGACTCAGCCTAATTTATAGCAAACATGGGTATAAGCTAAGCCATAGACTTTAATAAAGGGGAGTTCTGGCACACTTTTCACACTTTGGGAAACATCTATACTACTATAGTCAGGTATGTGTTTTTGGCTGGGGTATTAGAAATTACCTGGTGTAAATGAGTTCTAAAATGTATGATAGGTATTGTGAAAGAGTAAGAAAATATTCAAAGGGAAAAGGGGGGTAGAGGTAAGTAAAGAAAGGAAAGAAAACATTTGATGGTAAAAAAGGAAACAAAGCTCATGTAATAGAGGGTAGAAGCTTGTAGGGTAGGCAGAGGAATAGGAAAAAATGAGAATTAAGTAGTGTCATGTAGTGGTACAAATTTTCAATGTTGATTGTGCTCATAATGTGTATATAAAATGTACCAATAAAATGAATTTTCATAAAAAATTACCTGGTTTTTTTGTAAGGAGTACAGCCCAGAGGGGTGAAGAATTGAGAAATAGAAACCAGGTAGGGGCTTCTGCAGCCGAGTAGGAGAGAAATGGTGATGACTTGAGCTGGGATGTCAGCAGAGGCAAGGGACCTGTTTTGGAGATAAAGCTGTTAAGGACTTGCTGATTTATTCATTTAGTTCATCAATTCAAGTGTTCCAGGCTCTGAGGGATATAACAGTAAACAAAACAAACAAGATGTGCCCATGTGGCTTACATATCGGTGGGGGTAGAATGTGGGAGGAGAGTAACGAAGACAACTCTCAGGTCTGCTGCCTGAAGGGATGGAGTGACTGGCTTCACCATGTGATTTTGAGACCTTAGGCTCCAAGTTGCTGACGTGCATCATCTTGCTTCTATTATGCCAGTTGCGGTTCTCCATTGTAAGGCTTTTGGTCTGCTTCTGCTTTTCTTGTGCATTCTGTGTTCCCTCTTCTGCGTCCAAGGGTGTGGGACCAAAGGAACAAATGGGAGTGAACTCTATGTCTGTTAATGGGCTTACAGGAAACTCTTCACAGAGTTGTTTCAGTCAGACTCTACAGTTCCGTTTTTAACCTAGAGCCACGTGATGCTGGGATTTAAATTTTCTTCCGTCTTGTTATTCTCTGTAAGGTGCTATTCACACCCAATTAAACTCATTGCTCTTTTGCAGGGATGAGGTCTCATTGTCTGCCCTGCATTTGGTAGCATGCAGCAGCTCCCTGGTCAAATTTGACTTTTAAAGATCCCACCCGGACAGGTGGTTTAATCTCCAAAGCACTCTCTGCATGCCCTGATGAAACACTTCCTTCTACATTTTACTATGTAACCATGTCTTGCTGACCAGGCAATGAAGGATGAACTGAACTAAGGAGGGGTAAAGTTCTAGAGGAGAAATAGAACAGGGATAAAGATGTGGAGAAATTTCTGGCAAAGCTTGTATCCCACCTGAGGATGGTGACCCGTCTAAAACTTATGCTTGAGATGCCCTTTGGGAGACTGCTAAATGGCTTTTTGAGCAGCTAGCACTAGCTGGTGAGGCCCCTTCACCTCCCTGCTGGGAGCGCCCGTGGAAGAAGCCTCTCACTTAGAATTATAAATGATCCTGGTGAACATAATTTCAGCAATTACTGATGTTCAGTAATTATGCTAATGCTGACTCACAAAGGGCTGCTATTTGCTCAGCACGTTCTGAGCACATTATCTTTTTACCTGACTAACAGTGTTTTCTCAGTGCAGTTATGGTTTCCTTGTCACGTTAAGTGATGTTTGCATCTTCGGGGTTGTCAAGACACTAGAATTAGAGCTGAAGTTCTATTCTCACCCCCATCAGGAGCTTTTCTTGTGGGCTTCTTGATAAGAATAGAAGGAAAAGGGAAAAAGGAAGAGGGAAACAAAAAAGGGAACCTTATAGATTGATGGGGAAGCTATGGTTCAGAGTTAAAGTGAGTTGCAGAGGATAGTGAGAGCCAGTATTCTTCTTTCTTTTTTTCTAGAATGTGTGTGTGATATGCATGTGTCCTTGTAGTACATAATGATTACATTTATTGTGTGGAGTTGGTATATGTACATAACATGTCTAAATTCTTTTTTAAAAATCCCTTTTCCTCCATCCATTTTGATTCCCTTCCCTTTTGGAAAAGATCAACCTTCTTGTTTACTGTTATCTTTTATTTTATCTGTAATTTATTATTATTTTGTGTTTCCCTTATAAAAGAAACTGGACAACATTGTCTCCCTATTTATTTCACTTAACAATATGGTCTCAAAGTACATCCAATTTCCTAAAATGACTCAAATTTATCCTCCTTTATGGCAGAGTAGTATTTCACTTTGTGTACATAACACATTTTCTTTTTTTTTTTTTTTTTGCTTTTTTGGAGACAGGGTCTCGCTTTGTAGTTCAGGATGGCCCTGAGCTCACTATGGTGCCCAGGCAAGCCGCCGCGAACTCAGCAATCCTCCTGTCTCTACCTCCCAAGTGCTGGGATTACAGGCGTGAGCCACCACGCCCAGCATTATATGTGGTTACCGGGGATCGAACTCAGGTCCTTGCGCTTGCAAGGCAGACGCCGGAACCACTGAGCTAACCCTCCGGCCCCATTTTCTTTATCCATTCATCTGTTGGTAGAGATACATGTTGCTTCCAAAATTTAGCTATTATGATTTCAGATGTGACCTTTGGTAATTAGGGATGTGCAGAGCCCTACTGGTCTTTTCTATCCATAACACATTTTGCTTGGCTTAAAACGGTCAAGTACATCCTGAGTCTGTGCACCAAGTTGGAACAGTACTTAGAGGTCATGTTAGAAATTCTCAGTGTGAGCACTAGACCCGTAGCATCAACATTAGCTGGGATCTGCCCCAGACCTGCCTGAATTTGACAGTGGCATCTAAAGCACTAGATACGACAGATCAGCAGCATCATGTTGGAGTTTGTTTCCAAGATAAGTTTCAGGTCAGTTTAGGTTTACCAAATCACAGCAAGATCCCCCAATGATTTGTACACATACTAAAATTTGAGCATTGATAATTCTATTACAAATGGCTTCTATTTATTGATGACAAGAAGCAAGATGACTTAGTGAGTATTCTATTAATTTGTGCCACTACCAGACTGCTTATGAATTTAACAGCTAACTTTTTACTCTGTACCTACTAAGACCACTGCCTTAGAGCTGCTGTCATTTAAAGAGAGCTTACTGTATGCTTAGCACTGGGTCCTGGATTTTTCTGTTTAATTCTTACCATGTCTTTTTATACAGAACAGTACATTTTCTGGTTGTTGTTTTTGTTTTTGTGGTGCCAGGGATCAAACCCAAAGCTTCATGCATGCTAAGTATACATTCTACCACAGAGCTACATCCCCAGCCACAGAGTCTACCTTTCTTTACAGTAGGCATTTGGCCAGAAATCTGAAAAAGCCAATGAAAGCAAAAACTCATACAAGATGTATGTAGCTTACACGTTGAGTTTTAACTGAACACATAAATGTATGTGCATTTCCCAGTCATCTGATGTGGCAGTCAGGGGTTTATTTCCTTGAGTACCAATCTTTATTTCCTCCTTCTCACTTGAGGTTTACACATATTTTATGATAGCTACTTTGGCTTTACTTGAAGTTGGCAAGCATTTAAATGTGAGGGTAAAGTTCTATAATTTTGTTTTCCCCAAAATTTTATTTTCCCCTAACTCCTACTTGTATAGAATTTTCAAAAGCAATTTTCTTTGTGCAAATTATTCAGATGCAGTTTTGTAGCCCCACTGACTCTTCTACACATAGGATTCAGTTAAATCTATGAGTGTAGTAATGAGTGTAAATGGTGTAGGCAGGTTTGGAAACAATTCAAAAATAACCCAACTATTAAAAACAGGAAGGAATTAGTGTGTTGGAGAGTAGTTTACTAGCTCTGATTTTAGCAGCATGGAGCCTGATCAGTGTGGTCTGCAGGGAAAATGGACAATACTGGTTAAACAGCAAACATTTTGCTCTCAATCCATGTTAAGATCTCTATGAAGTTCAGACAAGGTTTAGGACTCTTCTTAAAATCTCAGAGCTGGGGAGATCTGGCCCTGGGAGGTAGACAAAGGAAGTGTGAATACAGATCCCTGACTGTATTCCCCTGGTTATCTTTCTAGATTAAAAATTAGATAATCTGTCCTTTTTTAAAAACTGAATTCTTTTTTTTTTTTTTAATTTTTTGAGACAGGGTCTCGCTTTGTAGTTCAGGCTGGCTCTGAGCTCACTATGGAGCCCAGGCAAGCCGCCGCGAACTCATCAATCCTCTTGTCTCTGCCTCCCGAGTGCTGGGATTACAGGCCTGAGCCACCACTTCCGGCATTGTGGTATGCAGCATTGATTGTTGGTGGGCATGTCTCCACGCCCAGCATTATATGTGGTTACCAGGGATCAAACTCAGGACCTTGCGCTTGTGAGGCAGGCGCCGGAGCCACTGAGCTAACCCTCCGGCCCAAAAAATTGAATTCTTTATTGGTACATTTTATATACAGCTCACACTCACACTCAACATTGGGGAATTTGTATCAGTATATGACACAGGTTAATTCTCATTTTTACCCATATCCCTATCCACCCCACAACTCCTCACCCACTATGTACATGTTCTTTCTCAATCATATTTATTCTTTCCCCTATAATCTGTTCTTTTATATTGTCATAGATGCTTTTCTCTTTTTTAGTATAATTATAAATATTTCTCCAAGTACACTCTTCTTTTTTTCCTACCCTTGCTCCCTCTTTCTATACTTAACACTGGAGAGAGAACATGGTGTTTCTGACAGATGGGGAGACTGAAATGCACGTATTGATTGATTTAAATGTCTGAGCGTCAATATTCTCTGACAAAACATCTTCAGTGCACTGTCTCATGGCAGAGAACTGGATAATGAAGAAAACAGCTTAGGAAGAGGGGATCAATTAGGCTGAAAGATTAGGTGGACATCCATGGGTAGCATGTATTTACCCTTCCCCATCAGGTCCTCATACTTCTGCACAGGTACCTCTGATAATGTAAAGTGTTATACAGCCAGTAAAATGCTATATGGTCCCCGTTTCCCCATATATATTTTTTGCCCCATCTTTTTCTGTGTGACTTGTTGCTAGTTACTTGATTTCTATGCCCTATCTGTAAATCTATGTCCTATCTATAAGTATATTCTGTGTCTTATTAGAGCTGAAAAGGGATATCCTTAATGCAATACTTGTCATATTGTACATGTCCAGCAGATGACAACTCTTGCTTTTCCAATCCATCTCCCCTAGGGAAATACTGAAAAGCTTAATTAGATACAGCTGAGGTAAAACATTTTGTTCTAGTTCCTTTTGCCTTTAAAAATCCTAGCCAGTGGGCCGAACATAGTAAGCACTGAATAAATATTCGTGGAAGGTCAAATAGATGAATCATAGTTTAGTACTTTTCACTGATCTCCTTTTGTATTATCTAATGATAGTCTATGACACTGTACCTATGTCTCAAAACCCTTCATACCTCTGTCATGTCAAAGAATTCTGCCCTTCCATTTATAATTTCTTACTTTGTATGATATTTATATTGTCCAATACAGACTTTCTCAGAACTATATTTTGAAGAAGATCAGTATTCCTCTAATATTCTCAGAAAAGTGCCTACAGATAATTGTTTGTAGAAATGGCAAAGGCCTAATGTGGTTTACTGCTGTCTTCTGCTGCTTGGATTTGAGTGCACTGTAATCTATGTTTACACCTCTTGGCTGCCTTTATATCTCTTTAGGACTCACTTTGGTTTTATAGCCCTCAGCTTTGGACAGGAATGGTGACTTCTCAATTTGTTCACAACAGGAAACATCTCCAGGGGTCTTCATGATGGAAGGAGCGGAACCGTGGTGGTGGAGTGGTGGGAGTGATGGAGATGAAGAAGCAGAATCAGGTGCTCCTGCAAGCAGTCCTGGGCGGATGGAAGAAGCTGGAAAGAGCAGCGCATCACTTTGTAGGTATGTGTTACTGTGTTTTGATGGAGTTGACAGTGAGTTGTCCAGGAGAGGGCTGAGTCCATGGTGTCTGGGTTAGGTAAATATGCATATGAGCGTGGAGGCATCTCTTAAAGCTCCTTTTAGTTTAGGTGTTTGTGTTAATGCTTCCCAAGTGCTTCTTCACCACCCAGATCTACTCTTTACTTCTCCACTCACATCTTTTCCCAAGAGCTTGTCTCTTAAGGCATTTGTCAGCAGGTTCCTGTGGCCTTTAACTTTAGCCAAGTTTGTTTAGTTAATGAGGGACCTGTGGCAGGAGATCAGAGGTGAGGAGGGAAGAAACTATGGTCAGAGTATCTGTTCCTGTAGTCTAGAGGAAGCCTCAGGGTGGCTCTGACCTCAAGTGAAGATCAGTGTTCCTCCAAAGTATCTACAGTTCTGTTGTATGATTTCTCCCCTCAATCATTTTGAGCCCAGGAAGGGTAGTAACGATGCTTTTACTAATTATAGGAATCTCGCCGATAATTTATCAAAGAAAATTTGCTTATTCAAAATGGCAAATGAAGCCTCTGCACAATCCCCCAAAGTCCCACTATAACCTGTCTACACATTTACAAATGATTCCCTTATTGTGTCTTCTTCCAATTCTGTCTATGCTTCCTACCGGTACACTGAAGATTGGAATCTCAAGTTGCTCTGCTTCTCTGGGGACGTGGTAGTGCCATACCTGGAAAGTAGTAGTCAACATGAGGTAACAGCTGTCTAGTTAGATAAGTAAGAGGTGGTTTTAGTTGAAGACAATAGCAAATGATCCTGGTTCATTTAAATGGAAAAGGATTTTATTGGTGAGTTATCAGGTATAACCCATAAAATAATTTTGAAGGCTGAGAACAAGGCAGCAGGAACATTCTGGTTGGGACACAGTGGCTAGTTACTACTTGCTATGAATGCATCCTGACTCTGTTTACATCCTTGAACCACTTCCTCAGAGTTTAGGATACCAGGCAGAATATCTGCCTCACTGATATGAGGTCACATGCAACATCCTAGTTGTAAGAACAACAAAATTGAGGCTCTTTTTTTTTCTCCTCCCATCTCATTCTTGCTTCTGGTGAGAAACCTTAGCAGATAAGAAAGTGGCCCATGTTTTACTCCCTTTCTTCCTCCCCTCTCCATCCCAGTATGTCTGGCTTCTCCAGGCCTGGGACTAAGGAGCAGTGAAGGTTTTACTTGGCTGATGCTCTCGTGAGCTGGTGTCAATCCCTTTAGGGTTGGCCAGTGTTCAAAGCTGATTCTTGCCCTCTTTGACAGATTTGTTCTTCCTTTTAGTTGATCATCTGGTATCCCACCTCTTGTGTTGAGGTCCAGTCTTATCCTCCAGCTCCCCGTCATTCTTGGAAGAAATCCAAAATGACCTTTGCATGGCAGCTCTCTAAGGGCTGATATTTTTTCTCAGCAGTTCTAGATGGCTAGAAATCATTTAATTTTAACAATGTCATACAGTCAGTCTGCTTGTACTGAAGGCAAGTCTGCTGTTCTAAAGGTGCAGGGTGGTTGCAGATCCCACTCTGAGAAATACCTAGGGCTCTGCTGTTGGCTGCACAGTGCTGGGATGTGGTGGGGCTGGGGCTCACGAGGCCCATCACAGCATCATCATCCTCTGAGCTCCTGGACTCAAGCCAGGGAGGAGAGAGGCCAGTAAGAAATGGCTCTTTTGGGGTTGCTTTTCTCAGATGATACCAAGTTCCTGTTAAGTTTCTATGAAATTTTTATCTTCCTAGAAAAAGAATAAAGCCTTTTGATGATATCTAACATTTCTAAATTTCCACTTGGCCAAGAACAGCTGTGCCTTAGTCTGTCTAAACAGACTGTGTTTTATTTTCTGATCTGGGAGCTTTCATTCTGTCACAGAGGGCTCACTTGCTGTTTTGAATAGTCAACTTTTCTTTGTTGTCTATCAGCCTGTGAGCTCACGGCTCTTAGTTCATCTCAAATGTAATTTTTCTTTTTGTACAATAAGAAGTCTAGTTCTAGGCCTTATTCTACTAGTACTAAGAAAAGTTTAGGTGAATGTGAACAAGATGAACTTCAGCAGCTTAGGACTCTAATGTGTCAAACAGAACTATAGCATCTGAGACTTGGCTCTAGTCTGCCATCATTATCTTTATTATTATTACTATTCTATTATTTTGCCTGAAGTATAGAAGGATAAGATACAGTATTGGGAATAAGGAGGGTTTCATTAGACCATTGCTATCTCAGGGAAATAGACCACTGCTATCTCAGGGAAATGTGTATAAAAATTTATGAAAACATTATTTATGAAAACAATTCTTGTTTTGTTGTGTTGCTACACTTCAGAAGAGATGTCTAGAAGGTTGACATTTCTCAACAGAGAGATGTGAGGTGTTGATTAATTATGCAAATGGACTTAGAATCATGTGAGGGTTGGAAACTTTTGCAGTCTCTATCTACTCAGGAGGATTTTTCTTTTTCTGTCTAGTCATTGGCAGTCACAGATTATGTACATGCAAGGAGTTAAAGAAATTTCTTGCACTTGAGAGAAAAATTGGATCACAGGTCCTTATTATTTTGATTATTATCATCATCATCTATAATGTTTTCATAAATCTTTATACACATTCTTTATTACTTTTTAGATAAATTCTCAGTGATGAAATGACTAGGTAGGTGCATATAAATTTTCA
Organism: Thryonomys swinderianus; assembly: GCA_004025085.1. Classification (NCBI taxonomy): domain Eukaryota; kingdom Metazoa; phylum Chordata; class Mammalia; order Rodentia; family Thryonomyidae; genus Thryonomys; species Thryonomys swinderianus. The sequence continues at coordinate 14,355 of PVIC010004750.1, read as the reverse complement.
AAATTATTCTTGATAAAAATTTCAAAAATAGGCCACAGGGTTAGCTCAGTGGTTCCAGTGCCTGCCTCACAAGCGCAAGGTCCTGAGTTCAATCTCTGGTAACCACATACAATGCTGGGCGTGGAGACTCATGCCCACCAGCAGTCAGTACCACATAGCACAGTGCCAGGTGTGGTGGCTCACGCCTGTAATCCCAGCACTCGGGAAGCAGAGACAGGAGGATTGCTGAGTTCGAGGCTTGCCTGGGCTACATAGTGAGCTCAGAGCCAGCCTGAACTGCAAAGCGAGACCCTGTCTCAGAAAAAAAAAAAATTATAAAAGTAGACAAAATAGGAGATGAAGATTTAAAAAAAACTTTTAACATGCATTAGAATTGCCATCTGGAAAGCAATATTGATTTGTACCCCCACTAAAATCACTTCAGAATGCTGGTAGGGTGACATTCTACACAGGACTGGACTTTAATATTTTTTGTCAATTTAATGAATGAAAAATATTGTCCCATACATGTTTTCGTTACCAGTGACCTCAGCACTAGGGAGACTAATCATTTTTTCATGTATTTACTGGTGATTTGTCCCATTTCATGAGCTTTCTATTCACATACTCTGTTCAATTTTCTACTGCCCATTACTTTTATTTCTAATTTATAAGAGGTCTTTAAATAATAAGAAAATTAACCCTTTGTCTGACAAGCACAGTGCAATTATTTTTCTCATTTGTCTTTTGACTTCCAGTTTTCTTCATAGTTTCTTGACCCAGTGATATATTACATTTTTATACAGTTAGATCAATCAAGTTTTCAATGATGGTTTTTCTTTCTTTGTTTTCTTGCTTAAAACTCAAGCTTATATAAACCTATCTCTTTATATCAAATTTAACAGCTAAGTAGTTTTATTTCCTACATTTAAAAAACCTTTAATCTTTAATACTGTGAGATTTATTTTTACATATGAAAGGGAACAAGTAGTACTGTTTTTCTTTTCCAGTACTTAAATAATTTCCACAAGGCTTATTAAATATAGTCTTTTCCTATTGATTTAAAAGTGTTTCCATGCACTAAATACCTATATTAAAGGTTTTTATTGTGCTTATTGATCTGTCTAATCTTGTACAGTAGCTAAGCAGTTTTATAATTGAAATTATTTGTTTTACTTTTTGACAATTTATCCTATCTCTTGGGTAATTCTTCCATTTAATACCTTCTTTTTCCAAAATTTTTTTTGGGTTTTTATCAGATTTTTTTCTAGCATTTAAACTTTGGGATGGTTTTTAGAATTTTGTTACTTGATTAAAATTTGTAATTGATGTGGGTAATTTATATTTTTATATGATTGAGTCTTGCAATGAGGAGCATCCTATAACTTTCTGTTCCGTGGTATGAAAACATTTTGTTCTATGGCCTCAGTAAAGCTTTGATGTTCTCTACATAAAAGTTTAACATGTTGAAAATTAAATTTATTCTTGGATGGCTCCTATTTTTGCTGTGATTTTGAGTGGAATTACTTCCCCTTTTTTCTTTTTCTTTGAGACATGGGCTCACTGTGTAGTTTAGGATGGCCCTGGGCTCACTCTGTAGCACAGCCAAGCCCCAAATTTGGCAATCCTCCTGCCTCAGCCTCCTGAGTGCTGGGATTACCATGCCTGGTGCTGTGGTATGTGGTACTTTTAAATTCAAATTACATTTGATAATCTTTTATTAGTTATTTTGCACCTAAACTGAGATGTTAAATTGGCCTGAAATCTTCTATTTTTGGTATTCAGTTCTTTGAACTTGAAAAAAATAGGAGATCTGGGTTTTTACATTTTTTCTGTGTTCCAGAAAAACTAGTTATTATGGTAACTCTATTATGTATTTGAAAATTTAAAGGAACTTACCTGTAAAACTGTTTGGGGTTTGCTCTTTTCATAGTGGTAGTTCATTCTAACTGTGTAACATCTTTCCTTTTCCAGGGATGATACCATTATACACTTGTGGCTCCACAGGGCCATATATGTTCTGTGGGAGTCTGGTCCCTTGGCTATCGCTGACTTGAGTGTCTTAGAAGACTTGTTTTTTTTTTTTTTTTTTTTTTTTTGAGACAGGGTCTCGCTTTGTAGTTCAGGCTGGCCCTAAGCTCACTATGTAGCCCAGGCAAGCCTCAAACTCAGCAATCCTCCTGTTTCTGCCTCCTGAGTGCTGGGGTGACAGGTGCAAGCCACCACGCCCAGCACTGTGGTATGTGGTGCTGATTGCTGGTTGATTGTTGGTGGGCATGAGTCACCGTGCCCAGCATTGTATGTGGTTACCGGGATTGAACTCAGGACCTTGCGCTTGCAAGGCAGGCGCCGGAACCATTGAGCTAAATCGAGCCCTTTATAAGACTTTTTGATTTGAAAATATGGACACTAAGAGAAGTCAAGTGCTCCTTTTATGTACTGTGGGAACCATGGAATGTAAAATTGGGAATTCAGCTAGAATTGAATCCTTGCCATATGAAGGGCAGAATGAATTAAACGTGCTGAAAAAAATAGTGAATATAATATATAGAGAGCAGCTGGCTCCAGCTTTCCTCAATGCTCTGCTCTAGGAAGCGCCTTTTATTTGTCCCAGTGCATTGGATGCCCCCTTGTCCTCCTGATAAATTTTCTTTGTGGCAAGCTGAATTTGAATTTGTTTCTGATACATCTCATCCTAAGACTATGGGTTGTCTTCCTTTTTAAAAATAGTTCTTACATTTAAAAAATATTTATCATATAATTAATGGCATATTAGAGTTTTTCAGCTTCTAAAATACTCTTCAGGAATATATGAATTACTGAATTAATATTTAATATTATATTATAAATTACTGAATTCTTTTTTCTTTTTCTTTCTCTCCCTCCCTCTCTCTGTCTCTTTCTTTCTGTGTCTCTCTGTCTCTGTCTCTCTTTCTCTCTCTCTCTCTCTCTCTTTCTTTCTTTTTCTCTTTCGACAGGGTTTCACTTTGAAGTTCAGGCTGGTCCTGAGCTCACTATGTAGCCCAGGCAAGTCTCGAATTCACAGCAATCCTCCTGCCTCTGCCTCCCAAGTGCTGGGATTACAGGCGTGAGCCACCATGCCCAACATTCTGGTATGTGGTATCAGGGATTGAATTTGGGACCTTGTGCTTGCCAGGCAGACTCCAGAACCACTGAGCTAAATCCTTGGCCTTCATTATTTCTATTTTTTAAACTTAGCATTCTACCTAATGCTATCTTATTTAAAAGGAACTTACTTGTTGTTGTGAAAAATCCCAAATACATTTCTCAGTTCTTTTTATAGGATTTGGTGGTATAAAATAACCATGTCATTAGAAATGCCACATTTCAAATATATGTTATAAAATGTTGTTTCAAAATGACAAGACTACTAGGAATGAGAGTGTTTTAAAACTATGATTAGTTATTTTTCCTATGGAAATATCAACAGTAAATATTTATTAAATTTTTATTTCTGCAGACATATTTTGTTAATGCAAATTGAACATAAGAAATTGACTTATCAGGGACTGGGGATTTAGCTCCATTCTTCTGGCATCTGCCTGGCAAATGCAAGGGAGTTTGATCAAACCAAGTTTGATCTCCGCTGCCACACACCACAATGCTGGGTGTGGTGGCTTACTCCTGTAATCCTAGCACTTGAGAGGCAGAGGCAGGATTGTTGAGAGTTCGAGGCTAACCTGGGCTATGTGGTGAGTTCAGGCACAGTCTGAACTACAAAGCGAGATCCTGTCTCAAAAAAAGAAAAATTAAAAAAAAAGACATCAGTTGTGACAACAACACATTTAAATGGACTCTTCTCTACTCTTAGATCCTCACAGCTGAGCCTCCCATTCTCCTGGAGTCACTTCTGAATTTAAATTAATACTCTTGGATATAGCATAGTTTAGAAGAGTCAACAGTAAAGCTCCATAGAATGTGACATAAATATATGTTCCTATAATAGTATTAAATTACTTAAGGATGCCAACTCTTCCTTTTTCTTTTTTAAAATGTAATGGAGTTTATTGGTACATTTTACATAAATATTATGATCACATCTAACATTAAAAAATTTGTACCTGTACATTACACATCTTGATTCCTGTTTTTTCCTCTCCCCGCCCACCCTATCACCTAAACCCCCTATATAAAAAGCTTTGTTTCCATTTTTCTGTTTTTAACTATCAAATTTTTCCTTTCTCTTACTTTCCCTTATTCACCCTTTACCTTTTCCCTTTGAATATATTCTCCCTATTTCACAATATCTATTATACATTCTCATTTACACCTTTAGTTTCTCATAAAAGAGAATCCATACAGTATTTACATATCTGTGTCCTATTTATTTCTCTTATGAGTATATCCTCAAGGTACATACATGATTATAAATGACTAAAATTTATTATTCTTTTTGGCTGAGTAATACCCCATTTTATATATATAAAAAAACACATCTTCTTTATCCAGTCTCCAGATGAGGAGCATTTGGGCTGTTTCCAAGATCTAGCTATTACAAATTAAGCTGCTATAAACATGGGTGCACAGAAATCACTGTGACATGATTTTTTAAATTCTTTCATGTATATAACTAGCAGGGAAATAGCAATTGCAAATGAGACCTCTAATGCTAGTTTCTTTTTTTTTTTTTTTTTGCTTTTTGGAGGCAGGGTCTCGCTTTGTAGTTCAGGCTGGCCCTGAGCTCACTATGGTGCCCAGGCAAGCCACCGCGAACTCAGCAATCCTCCTGTCTCTGCCTCCCGAGTGCTGGGATTACAGGCGTGAGCCACCACGCCCAGCATTATATGTGGTTACCGGGGATTGAACTCAGGTCCCTGCGCTTGCAAGGCAGGCACCGGAACCACTGAGCTAACCCTCCGGCCCTAATGCTAGTTTCTTTGAGGAATCTCCACACTAATTTCCATAGTGACTGCATCACTCTACATTTCCACCAATAGTGGAGAAGAGTTTCTTTCTTCCCACAGCACTGCCAGCATTTGTTGTTGGTTGATTTCATGATAGCAGCCATTCTTTATGGAGTGAGATAGAATCTCAGTGTTGTTTTTATGTATATCAAATATCAAGTGATGTTGAACCTTTTTTCATATATTTCTTCACTGCCTTTACTTTTTCATCTGAAAAATGTCTGTTCATTTCAGATGCTCATTTGAATTGGGTCTTTAAATTTGGGGGGTTGATTTTTAAAAAATGTTCTTTATATATTCTAGATAGTAACTCTTTGTCTGAGAAACAGCTGGTAAAATTTTCTTCCCAACTTGTAGGTTGTCATTTCACTCTGTTGGTGGCTTCTTTTGCTGTGCAGAAGCTTTTTAACAAGATGAGATCCCAATTGTTGATTCTTTCTGCTAGTTTCCATGCTAATGAGGTTTTCTTCATAAAGTCCCTATGCCAGTGTTTCCAAGGGTTGTAACCTATCTTCCAGTAGGTTTAGTGTTTCTGTTTTAATATTTAGATCTGTAATCCACTTTGATTTTTAGTTTAGTGCATGGTGAAAGACTTGGATCTAGGTTCAATCATTGCAGGATGAAACCCAGTTTTTCCAGCATAATTTGTTAAACAGGTTATCTTGTCTCCATTGAGGATGTTTGGCTTATTTGTCAAAGACAAGGTGGCTTAGTAAAGCTGGAGTTATTTGTGTGTCTTCTAGTCTGTTCCATTGGTCCATGGGTCTGTTTCCTTGCCAGTAACATGTGTTTTATCACAGTAGCTTTGTAGTATAGTTTCAAGTTTGGTACTGTGTTACCCCCTGCCATGTCGTTGTTGCCTAGAATTGTTTTTGCTATTCTAGGTCTCTTGTGGTTCCAGATGAAATTTTGGGTCATTTTCCCTAGTTCAGTGAAATATGTCTTTGGAATTTCAATTGGGGTTGCATCAAATCTATATAGCAGATTTGGGAGTATGGACATTTTGTCAATATTGGTTCTAACTTTTCCTATTTTCAAAGTATCATTTTTCACATTGCAAATTTACAGTGGTCTTATAATGTGTATCAGTTAGCTTTAGCTGCACAACAAACCATTTCCATGTATAGTGCCTTAAAAGATCAATATAATTTTGTGGATTAGCAATGTATCCTGGATTCAGATGGGAGAGTTTTTTTAAAATTGAATTTTTTATTGGTACTTTTTTTTTTTTTTTTTTTTTTTTTTTTTTTTTTTTTGCTTTTTGGAGACAGGGTCTTGCTTTGTAGTTCAGGCTGGCCCCGAGCTCACTATGGTGCCCAGGCAAGCCGCCGTGAACTCAGCAATCCTCCCGTCTCTGCCTCCCAAGTGCTGGGATTACAGGCGTGAGCCACCACGCCCAGCATTATATGTGGTAACTGGGGATCGAACTCAGGTCCTTATGCTTGCAAGGCAGGCGCCGGAACCACTGAGCTAACCCTCCGGCCCGGTACATTATTTTTATACAATCACATTCTTAATTAAGCACATGGGTGACCTAATGGCTTTAATCACAAAATGGAATTAAGTCTGTCAGGGGAAATCCCCTCTGGTATATTCTACGTACAGCTCACAATCACACTCAACATTGGAGAATTTGTACCAGTATATGACATGAGTTAATTCTCATTTTTACCCATATCCCAATCTATCCCGCAAGCTCCCACCCACTATATACATATGCTTTCTTTTTCTTTCCAAATCACATTTATTCTTTTTCCTCATTACTTTCCCCTACCACATTAGATGGGAGAGTGTTTTGATTTAAGTCAAGCAGCCAGCTGACTGGCTAGCTAAGGATGGTTTGTCAAGGGGTAGCCTCAGCTCATTTGGCTTGTCTCAGCCTGTTGTGACTCATTTTGACAAGTCGGCCCAGGCTTGCAGACATGATGATGGGAAGATTCTAAAAGAGAGACAGAGAGACAGAGAGACAGAGAGACAGAGAGAGAGAGAGAGAGAGAGAGAGATAGAGAGAGAGAGAGAGAGAGACACAGAGGGAGGGAGGGAGAAGAGTGGGGGAGAAGGAGTAGATAAAGCTTCTTGGGGTTACATTTGAAACTTCACAGGGTCAACAGTGCCACACTTTTTTGGCAAGAATCAATTCAAAGTACACACAAAGTGAAAGAGTTCTATTACAATATCATGACAATGGTGGAGGGGAAGAAAGTATTTTTGTAACCTGCCACCCAATACAAATTGTGTTACTTTACTTCAGAATACAAATTGTACTCCCAAATAATCAACTGGTTTACATCTTATCAGTGGTGGAAAACAGAACATGAAAGTACTTGTATTAATTGTATATTTATAATTAAACTAATAAGAAATGTATTGATTTTGTTTTGTTTATTCCCCACTTTTAAAGATTCATTGATAAATTCTATTCTTTTTAAGTTTTTAAAATCATCATTTTTCTTAATCTCTGTGTTAGATACATGGTAGGCTTCCCAGAGATGTATGTTGAATAATGTATAGTTTCTTTGATTTTTTTTTAGTTTATATTTTATAGTTAACATTTGAGTTTTAGGGCTAGCAAATATTTTCTTTCTTTTTGTTTAGTAGCAAAAAATATAATTTTCCCTTGAGTAGAGCTTTGGCCACATCCCATATGAAAGTTTGAATTATTCTTATTTCTAATTTTTGTTTTCACAGTTTGATGATTATCACAAAGGCATTTAAGTACACAATACACAGAGCCAGAAATAGAACATTACCAGGATTTCAGAAATTGTTTTTGTGTCTCTATCTGGTTGTTGTTTTTATCTCCACATAAAATAAATCACTGTCTTGATTTTTATGTTAATTACTTCCTTGATTTTCCTTTTGATTACCTATCTATGTATACCTAAACCCTATAGTTAGCTTATTGTGTTTTTAAACTTTATGTAGATAAAACAATACATTCTGTTCTTGCTTTTTTTCTGGCTTATTTGGCTTTCTATTATCTTTGTGAAATCCAGTTATAATATGTAGCTATAGTTTGCTCATTTTAATTGCTGTTTATTTCATGACTGTAATACAGTTTTAAAATTCTATTATAGGAGTATACCTATTTGTTCATTTGACTATTAATGTTTTTTTTTGTTAATGGGTCTCTCCAGCTTTGGAATTAATAAGTTAATAAAGGATAAATGATGATGTGGGTTTAAATGATTTCAGTTTTTTGATATTTATGAAAATGCTGTTTTAACATTATGATTTTCTAGATTCATGTGAGCATGCATTACTGAGGAGTGAAACTGATGGGTAAGACTGTGTGTATATAATAACTTCAGCAATGTAGTACAGATTGCTTCAAAGTAGCTGTCCTCAGGACATTGTACCAACAGCATGTGGGGGCCTCTAATGCAGTCAGCCTTGCTAACACCTGGGCATGATTGACTTTTTAATTTCAGCCGTTCTAATGGATGTGTAGTGGTATCTTCATATTGTTTAAATTTGTACTTCTCTGATGACTAGCATGACTGATCATGTTTTTATTGTTGAGGGGAGGAGGCCAATTTGGAAGTTCTTTTGGAATATACATAGTCTTCTATCTACTTTTCTATTGTATTGATTGCCTTTTTCTTATTTACTCATAAGAGTCCTCTTTAATAGTATGGGTATGAGTTCTTTGCTGGTTGTATGTTTTGTTTTTTACAACTTCTCTTGACTTTCCTTTTCATGATCTCAATGAGATTTTTTTGGTGAGTACAATTCTTTCCTTTTTTTTTGAGACAGGGTCTTGCTTTGTAGTTCAGACTGGCCCTGAGCTCACTATGAAGCCCAGGCAAGCCTTGAATTCAGCAATCCTGCCTCTGCCTCCCGAGTGCTGGGATTACAGGCATGAGCCACCATGCCCGGCATTTGTGGTATGTGGTACTGATTGCTGGTGGGCGAGAGTCACCACACCAGGTGTTGTTGTATGTGGTTACTGGGGATCAAACCAGGGACCTTGAGCTTGCTAGGCAGGCACTGGAACCACTGAGCTGAATCTCCCGCCCTACAATTCTTAATTATAGTACAGTGGTACCTTTATTCACAAAATTAATTCTTTCCACATTTCTGGTCATAAACCAAATTGGATGAGAACTGAATCAAATTTAGAACTGAATCAAATTCAGTGATTACATTCAGTATTGACCTTATGGGGAAATTTGACTCAGTTCATCACAAATTCAGTTTGTGACCAGGGTCAAGGTACCACTTATAGGCCAACTTATCATATTTATTCCTAGTTGATCTGAAAATTCTGTGTATGAATTTTAAAAACATTTTTCTATCTTAAGCCTCTTGCTTGCATTATACTTTCTAGTTCACTAGTTTTTACTCAATTTTTTATGCACTTTTTTTCAAGTCCAATTTGCTATTCTTTTCCCAAATTTTTAATATGGAATGTGTTGTATGTTGATGTTAACTTGTATTTTGTTTCTAATGGATGAGTGCCTTAATTTTTAGCCCTGAAATTTTTAAGAACTTTAGTTTCATTATGACTCAAATAAAGATATCTTCCAATTTGCTTAATGATTTCTTCTTTGACCTATGGGTTGATTGAAATACTTTTTATTTTAAAATTTCCAAATATATGGACATTTTTTTGCTATTACTTGTTCTTGTCTTTAAGCTTATGTTGCCTATAGTCAGAGATGTGATTTCACATGATTTATAAGGTCAGTTTTGGTAATTAATGTTCCATGCCTCCTTGTATTTAAGTTTTCATCTCCTTGTTCTCTCTGAGAACACAGTGTAAGATATGACAGTTGAAACTTCTTTATGATATGAAAACTTTGTAAATAGGTAACAATCTGTACTGTCCTGTCTTTAAACTTACATTATCTTTTATGAATGTTGTGCTATACCTTTTTTTTTTTTTTTTTGAGACAGGGTCTCACTTTGTAGTTCAGGCTGGCCCTGAGCTCACTATGTAGCCCAGGCAAGCCTCGAACTCAGCAATCCTCCTGTCTCTGCCTCCCGATGCTGGGATGACAGGCATGAGCCACCATGCCCCGGCACTGTGGTATGTGGTACTGATTGCTGGTGGGCATGAGTCACCACTCCCAGCATTGTGTGTGGTTACCAGGATCAAACTCAGGACCTTGCGCTTGTGAGGCAGGTGCTGGAATCACTGAGCTAAATCTCCGGCCCTTGTGCTATACTTTTAAAGATTACATTTATCTAATACATATTTGCTTTTATATTTAACATAAAAGGCCATTTCACTTGTGTCCCTTGAAGACTGTAATTGGACTGTGTCTTGGATTTAATTTTGGAATTTTATCTTCTATTTGTGGAGTTTAGCACATTGGCAATTACTGTTAAAATCATTTTGTAAAGAAATACCTTCAGCATTGTTTTATGCTTTTAATTTTCATACCTCATTGAATAATTTTTGCCATAAAACTGTACTCATCTTAAAAGTGTAATTTTGGAAGATATATTTTAATTAAAGTTGTGATTTTTGGTCTGGGTTTTAAAGCATTAACTGACAATTTTCTTTAACATGACAATATATTTTTAAGGTTGCACTCATACAGTATAACTATATTTTTATTCTCTTCAATTTCTTAGATTTTATTGACATAACTTAGTGTTTTGAGCTAGGTTCATTTTTCCTTAAGAATATTGTAGAGATTGTTTTATTAATGGATTTACTAGCATAATTTAGACTTAGCTTTTAAAAATTTTTAAACTGTAATACTCAGCATTTTAAAAATAAGGTAAGTTGTTAAATTTATAGGAAATTTTGAGTACTTGAGGTTCATTTTAAGGCTTTTTTTTTTTAGTTCTAGAAAGATACATGGTGGCAAACTTTTAAAGTCTTATTTGAAAGGGGTTTCCTATTCTGTGCTATAAAATACTTTTTCTAGGTATAAAATTCTTAAAAACACAAAAATTTCCAGGTTGTGTCTGCATATTCATTTCTTTTCAATGATATTTGAAATCAGCTATTGCAAATTTCAATATCCTTATAATCATCTTACAGATTATTTCTCTGGCTTTGAAAGCATATTTTTTAAACCATTGCTTCTATTTTGTTGTGATCTCCCTTGAAAATAAGTAAGTTACCTGTATGTTTCATCTTGCCATTTTCTATTTTTCTTTTATCTTCTCTGTCATAATTTTTATCCTTGTATGTTCCCCCTAAAATCCTTGGAAAGCCTCTAGTATGTTTAAATCTGCACCATTGAATGCTTTTGTCAGTAGAGTTTTGTCTCTTCTCTCAGAATGAAAAATTTTGATGCTTTGTTTTCTTCTTCTTTAGTTAGATTTGTATTATGTTTTTGGCTGCTTTTGCTCAGTTATAAAGAAGAAGAGTACCTCTGAATCTTTTCAGAGACTTATCTACTCTCTGGACTGGGACACTTCTTGTTTAGAGGAAAAACTTCAGTTTAGTTTTCAACTTTGTTTTCAGTCTGGTTCTATCTGCTTGGTGCCTATGTGTATTCTCGTGAGGTTCCTGGCATTTATTCATTTAATAAATATTTACAGAATACTTATTACTTCCTGCCTACTGTTATAGCTGTATATGGACTATCAGTAAAATAATGCATCTTTGCTCTTTTTTTTTTTTGTTTTGAGATAGGGTCTCGTTTTTTAGTTCAGGCTGACCTTGAGCTGACTATATGGCCCACGCAAGCCTCGAACTCACAGCAATTCTCCTGCCTCTGCCTCCGGAGTGCTGGGATTACAGGGGTGAGCCACCACACCTGGTATTGTTGTGTGTGGTTACTGGGGATCAAACTCAGGATCTTGCACTTGGTAGGCAGGTGCTGGAACCACTGAGCTAAATCTCCAGCCCAATATCTTCACTCTTTTAAAGTTATTTATTTTAATCTGCAGTAAAGTATCTACAACATAAAATTTACCATATTGACAATTTTTTTTTTTTTTGAGACAGGGTCTCACTTTGTAGTTCAGGCTGGCTCTGAGCTCACTATGTAGTTCAGGCAAGCTTTGAACTCAGCAATCCGCCTGTCTCTGCCTCCCGAGTGCTGGGATTACAGGCTGAGCCACCATGCCCGGCACTGTGGTATGTGGTATTGATTGCTGGTGGGCGTGAGTCTTCACGCCCAGCATTGTATGTGGTTACCGGGGGTCGAACTCAGGACCTTGCACTTGCGAGGCAGGCGCCGGAACCACTGAGCTAACCCCCCGGCCCATATTGACAATTTTTAACTGTACTGTTCAGTAGTGTTAAGTACATTCATTCACACTGTTGTGCTTCCAAAATTCTTTTCATCTTTTAAAACTAAAGAGCTATATCTATTAATAATCCTTTATTTTCTTTCCTCCCCCCAGCCTCTAGAAACTATCATTCTACTTTCAGACTGTATGAATTTGACTAATTAGGGCCTTCGTCTAAGTGAAATCAAGCAGTATTTGTCTCTGCTATTTGCTTGTTGCAATTGGCATGACATTCTCAAGGCTGATATGTGTCATAGCGCATGTCAGACCTTCTTAATGTCCTAAGGCTGAGTAATACTCCATAGTAATGCATGTACCATGCACAGTCCTCTATAGATAAACTTGAAGAGTCACTTCCACTTTTTGGCTACTGCAAATAATATTGTTCTGGACATAAGGTGTACAAGTATCTCATAGTCTTGGTTTTATTTTTGTGGTATACTGAGAAGTGAGAGTGTGAGGTGAAATGGATCCAGGCTTTCTCCCAATCTTGTGTTCTCTCTCTCAGCATTTACAGTGAGGAAGAGGTATCTGAACATGTGATTTCATGAGCAACCTACTCCTGCAATAACTGATTCCCATCACAGTAGCATTATTGTGGCCTCCTTTTAGCCCTTACTACTAACACTGTGGCATTGTGGATTGCTTCCAACACATGCCTTTTGGAGAATATATTTATGCTGTTCAGTTTCTATGGTATCTTTTGCATTGTTCTCTCATCCTATCTGTTCTTTGACTTCTAGGGATTGCCCTTCAGAGAGCTTACACACTCACATGGTGCTGGGTGCCACTTCCAGATAAGACTGTCCAGCAGTCCATTCTGGACCCCCTGACTCACCCAGCTGAAATTTGCATTCATATACTGCTTCACAATGGTCCAGAAGCTCATTCCTGCAGTGTACAATAGGATAGAACACGAGCTCTGGGAGCCATACAGATCTGAGCATGAACCTTGGCTCTGACTTTAACTATATGTTGTGTTTTATTCCTGACTTTTTTGGTTACTGTAGAAGGAAATCCACCTTCATTGGTAAGAAATAAAGATGATCTCACAGGCATCCAAGGACAAGGAACAAGTATAAGTAGGTTGTGGTAGTAAACATGTTCAGAATTTTTTGACAACTTTTGTATCATGAGAAGGAGCCTGATTTGCTACTCCTTAACTAGCAGGTTAACTTGTGGCCAAAGTATAACGCGGCAGAAGTGTTGCTTCATAACTTCCTCAGCTACATATAAAAGGTCTTGTCTGGCTCTTTATTTAGATATGTACCTTTGGAGCATAGGGCAGCTCTATAAGAAATCTGGAAGATTGTCAGGCTTCAGAAGCCACCATAGAAGAGACCTTGTGAAAAGGCCTTGTCAAGATCAAGAAAGACGCTGAGGACCAGAGTGTTCTACCTCTCCTTGTGTCTTCCCAGCTCAGGTGAATGAGCCAAGCCTCAGTGATGCTGGCTTCAGCTGCTGTCTAACTGCAGCCACTACAGAGAGATCAATAAGAACTGTCTTACTTGAGGTCAGCCAACCCCCAAAATGTGGGTGACAAGAGTAAAGTGAATTTTGTTCTTTCAGGCCACTCAGTTTTGAGGTGATTTTTTTATGAAGCAGTAGATAAATGAACACAGGTCAAAGGAATGTGATTTGTAATGTGTAGGATGAGGCTGCGCTACTCTTGCCTCCACACCTTCCTGTGGCCCATGATCTTTTGGTTTATATTTCTCTGCAGAAGTGCTTTCTTGAGAGCTTATTTGGAGGTCCTGTTGGGAGAGCACAGTTGTATACCCTTAAAAAAAGCATGGTCCTCTTCTATTGGGGAAGGTTGTCCTCTTTCACCAATAATGCCTCTTCAGGAGGGAACATAATGGAGTGACGAGAGAGGACAGGTTAATCTGCCTAGCCAGCTAGATCTGCCAAATCAGCCCCTGGCAATTAATAGGGTGACAGATGTCACAGCCAAGGCCTACAGATGTACTTTCCATTGTCTAGTGTGCCTTTCCTCCCTACACTTCCAGCTTTGACCCGTATGGCCTGGCCTCAGTTTGGAACTCTTGCCATCCCTTAACAGACTCCAAATATGGATCATGTAATTTGAAGTGTCAGTAGGGAAACTTGATCACCTCACCTTAGTATATAGAACAGATTTCCTGGGTCAGAATTCTAGGAGTAATCAGTGGCTGAGAAGTTGTGTGAGTGGGGATCTTTACATGGAAGCAAGGATGTAGATGGGGGTAGGATGTCTTAGGTGAAGGTGAGG